>OU898276.1:119957864-120170364 GCA_918026665.1 Diabrotica balteata | reverse complement strand
GTAAAGTTACATTTAATTAAAAATTATGTTATGTTAATTTAAGACAAATAAATTATGTTATTAATAAATACATATAGAATTTATTTATTTCTCTGTGATTATTTCTTTTAAAGTTATTTTAATTATTGTTATTACTCTTAAAAATTTTATTTCCTGGAAAAATGCAACAATTGCAGTAATAATGATTAAGTTTCTACTTCAATTGGATGGTCAGAAGGGTTTTAATAGACAATATTATACTATTCAGAATATTACAATTCGTTGACTTGATTATTTTTTGTTTCCAACTGCAGCAGAAAGGAATAAATTTCACTAAGGTGTTGTATATCTGATTTTGTGTTGATTATATTATCTGTTGTTGCAATGTGGGTCATTTCTAAAAAAAGTCTTTTCTTATAAGCTGTTTCTTTTTCGAGGATTTTGACATCTGCAAAATTCATTCTGTAGTTATGGGTGTGAACGTGGTTGGCTAGGGTGCATCTATCTGGGTAAAGTCTACAGTCACTTTTGTGAGCGGTAACACGGTCTTTAAGACGTCTAGAGGTTTGGCCGATGTACTTGCCATTACAGTCCATACAAGGGATGCTGTAAACCACATTAGATATTTAAAACTGTTTTATTGGCTATTTTGATGTTATCATATGATTTAAAGATTCTAGTTAGTTTTGGTGTTATTTCCCGTATGTAGAGCAGCACACAATATGTTGGAAGGGTTTGACTGGTAACAGTATTCTGTGAATTCGTACTTGCTATATTCGAATGTTCGGAGGTAGTTAGATTGATAGATGTTACTGATGTAGTATTATATAAAAGTGTTTTTAAAAGAAGAGGTGGATAGGAATTATCTATAAAGAGATCATAAAATATTTTAAGATTCTTTTGATGGAATGATATATCTGAAATTTGTAGAACCCTATTTTTCATTTGTTTTACTAAGTTGAGTTTGTTGGAGTGTTTATGATAGGACATGTAGTTAATGTACCTGCCTGAACTCATTTATTTTGTGTACCAATCAACTATAATCATGTTATCATTTGAGCGGATTAATTTAGTGTCTAAGAAAGGAATAGATTGATTTTCATCTTCGACTTCCATGGTAAACTGTATGTAAGGATCGTAGCTATTGAATATAAATAGTAATTCATCTATCGTATTGTTGGGTATAGCTAAGACCATGTCATCTACATATTTCTTTAAAAAGAAAAGGTTAAAAGGTAGTACTGGAATGATTGTGTCTAAAAGGTCATCCATTACATATGCAGCAAGAATGGGGCTAATTTTTGCTCCCATTGGTGTTCCAAAAGTGTTTATTGTTGTAGTGGACTGTATTTATTGAAATTAATTAATAGTCTAAAATACTGCATTTATTTATGAATTTGCACAAAAATATGAAAACAATAACAAATAGTTCTATGCTTCTCAACGGCTGGTGATGGAATGTCATTCTGTCATCTGTCGTCTGTACCGACTAGCTGGCTGGCTGGGCTGCAGTGGCGGACCGTTCAAATACAAAATGGGTTGTCGTCGACATACTCCCGGCCTTGAAAGATCCTGAATCTTTCAATTTAATGGAAGGAGAGGACATATTTTGGAGAATGACCTCGTGATGATACCTTCTTGAGTCTTTATTTTTGCAACTCTAGCGGTATTCTGCGATCCGTCATGTATGTGAGTTATTCTGCCTAGTTTCCACTTTGCTGGTGGCAGACAGTCATCTTTGATAAGGACTAAAGTTCCTTCTACTAATTCTCCCTTGGATATTTGCCACTTAGAACGTCTCTGTAGCTCGACGACGTATTCGGAAGACCATCTCTTCCAGAAACTTTGGAAAATTTGTTGGATGCGTTGAAATCTATTGAGTCGTTGTGGAATCTCTTGGAGTAGATCTGGTTCTGGAGCTAGCGTTGGCATTCTACCGATGAGGAAATGAGCGGGACAGAGTGGTGTTAAATCATTAGGATCAGGACTAATAGGACACAAAGGTCTGGAGTTGAGTACTGCTTCTATTTGTGATAGTATTGTTGCAAACTCCTCAAATGTAAGATTTGTATTTTTAAGTGAACGTTTTAAGTGAAATTTACAAGATTTTACTCCGGATTCCCAGAGTCCCCCGAAATGTGGAGAATATCTCGGAATTAAATGCCATTCAATACCCTCATGTGTACATGAATCTTGTATGTGTGCATTGTTAATTTTTAAAAATCTTTTAAGTTCAGACATGGCACCTACGAAGTTTCTACCATTATCTGAGTACAATTTGGCTGGCTTTCCTCTACGAGCGATAAAGCGGCGCAAGGCAAGCATGAATGTTTGAGTGCTCAAATCGGTTACGAGCTCAAGATGAATCGCCTTTGTAGCTAAACATATGAATAATGAAATATAGCATTTATTTAATTTGGCACCTCTGCCCTTATTTTTATACAAAAACGGACCGGCGTAGTCAATACCAGTGATGGCAAAGGGAAATGTGTATAGTAATCGGTCACGTGGTAAATCACCCATGATTGGTTGTATAGGTTTAGGATTAAATCGTAAACAAGTGGTACATTTATATGTACATAAACAGTCAACCTAGATAGGTTTCTGCCTGATATAGGCCAATATGTCTCCCGAATAGTAGATAGAAGCAGCTGAGGGCCTGCATGATATAGACGCAGGTGTTCATGACGGAAAAATAATATCGTGAAATGATGTTTTGAATCCAAGACAATGGGATGTTTTTTGTCATATAGAAAATCCGAGTTAGCCAAGCGACCACCAACACGTATTAAACCATTCTGGTCAATAAATGGGTTTAAAGAGAAGAGCTTGCTGTTGGAACTAACGCTTTTTTGTTTTGACAGCTGATCATACTCTTCGCGAAAAGAGTGTAGTTGTATGATCTTCAATAAATAACGACGAGCGTCATTAATATTGGTTAATGTTAGAGAGCCACACTCTCTAAGAATTTTGGGTGTTAATAAATTATTTTTAAATCTAAGGATGTATGCAAATGCGCGCGGTAAACGCGAATATTGTGAAAAGGCCTTGAGTGGAAACCATTGTTCTTGCTGAGAATAGGAAACAAAATTGAGAATAGTTTGAGATTTTATTTCGGGTAGAATGTCTACCTTTGGATTTAAAAGGGGCCAAAATTCTTCCCTTAAAGACAACCATGACGGACCGTCCCACCATAGTGAAGAATTTAGTATTTGAGAAGGAGATAATCCCCTTGATAGATGGTCTGCAGGATTATCTTGTGTGGGTACATACTTCCATGTATAGGACTTTGTTAAGACCTGAATTTCGGAGACTCTGTTAGCTACGAAGGTTTGAAGATTGTTAGGAGAAGTATTGATCCAAGCAAGGGTTATTGTGGAATCTGACCATAAATAACATTTATTGAGGTCTATATTAATGGATTCAATTACCTTAGTTAAAAGACGTGAAAGTAATACAGCTGCGCAAAGCTCTAGGCGTGGAATGCTTAGAGTTTTGATAGGGGCAACCTTTGATTTAGCACATAGAATTTTAACCGAGATATTTCCCTTGTCATCAGTACTTCTTAAATAGATACAAGCACCGTAGGCTTGTTGTGATGCGTCCGAAAAACCGTGTATTTCTATATCTTTAGCATTATTGCACACTGCATGACGTGGTATACTTAATTGTTTCAGATTGGCAAGATCATTTTTCAATCTATTCCAAGTATTTAGTGATGAACCGCTTAATTTTTCATCTCAATTCAGTTTTTCAGTCCATAGCCTTTGCATTAGAATCTTCGCAAGTATGATACAAGGACCTACTAAGCCTAGTGGATCGTATATTCTTGCAATTAAAGAAAGAACATCCCTTTTGGTACAAGTTTCCTTGTAATTGTTATATTGTACATTGTATAATAGTGAGTCACGTTGGGATGACCAAATAAGTCCTAAAGTTTTTGTGACTCCATCTTTAGAGAGGTGTAGAATTCCAAAGGAATCATCTTGATTATTTACCCTTTCTAAAACTCTTGGGTCATTTGAAATCCATTTTCTGAGTGGAAAACAACCTGTAAGTAAAATACGTGAGACTTCACGGCAAATGTTCGAAGCTTCAGTAATAGTGTCCGCACCGGTTAACAAGTCATCTACGTAGAAATCCTGACGTAATATCTTCGCGATTTCTGGTTGCGACAATTGGCATTCGTTAGCTAACTCGAAAAGGCATCGGATAGCAAGAAAACTGGCTGATGCTTGGCCATAAGTAACCGTATTTAAAGCAAAATGTTGTAATGGATCTGAAGGACTTTCCCTCCAGACTATTTTTTCAAGACTGCGTTGGCTGGGATGAATTAATACCTGCCTGTACATTTTGGTTACGTCTGAGCTTATGATGAATTTGTGTTTTCTGAATCGGATGAGAATTGAGAATAGATCTTGTTGTATACTGGGTCCGACGCATTGAATATTGTTTAATGATAACCCGTTGCTTGTTGGTGAAGATGCGTCAAACACGACACGAAGTTTTGTTGTAAGACTGTCCTCCTTTAGGACACCATGATGTGGCATGTAGTAGTCGACAGTAGAGTTTTCAGAGATATCTGCTAACGACATGTGGTTTAGCTCCTGATATTCGCACATGAATTGTATATATTGTTCGCGAAGAGGATTGTTTTGTGCTAATCTTTTTTCTAGATGAAGAAATCTTCTTTCAGCTTGTATCCTTGAATCACCCAACACATGCGGATATTGTTTTAATGGCATCATAACTATGAATCTACCATTTGGATCACGTGTAGTAGTTTTTTGAAAATTGTCCTCGCACAATTGCTCTTCTTCAGATAGATGAGGAATATTTGGCAATTCCTCTACTTCCCAAAATTGCTGAAGAAGTTTAGTTAGTTCCAGATTTGTGCTAAGATTGCAAGATATTGTATTGTGGAGAACCGATCCCAGCGGGCCAGAAATTATCCACCCAAATATTGTTTCTGTTAAAATAGGACCTTGATCTAAAGATATGCGACCTTTACAAATCAAATGCCAAAAAATATCTGCGCCGATAAGAATGTCAATAGATCCAGCATTGCCAAAATTAGGATCTGCTAACCGAATTGTATTAGGAATGTTTATAGCGCTTACATCAATGTTTGTATGAGGAAGAATATTTGTTATTTTTGGCAATACAAAACAGTTGATTATTTTTACAAATTTATTATTAGATGTGCAAATCTCTAACTGACATTGACCTGTAATAGTTGATAGTTTGTTGCCTATGCCCAAAAGATTTAAGCTGACATCTTGTGGTTTGATTCCTAATTTGTTACACATGTTTGTTGTGATAAATGAAGATTGAGACCCGCAATCTAATAGTGCACGAACCCTTTGCATTTTACCGTTCATATCTTTAACACTTAAGATTGCTGTTGAGAGAAAAACATAGCCTGTATCAGAACAAGAAAACATGCTGTTACCACAAAATGTATTGTTACTTGTTCCTGGATTTATTGGCTCACTTGTACTTTGTGATGGATTTGTATTAATACTGCTATTGGATATATTCGAATTTCTATTGAACGTGCCCGAATTATTTTGGCTTATAATGATGCTCCTATCATTTGTATTATTGTGTAAAAGTGAGTTGTGACGTGCTTTGCACTTGCGACATGGCCCGAGTTTGCATTGTTTATTGGAGTGACCCGATCGCAATCAGTTTGTACACAATGATTTTGATCTAATAAAATTCCACCTTTCGTTTATTGGATAATTTAAAAATGTTTCGCAAGTGTAAATGCTATGGTCGCCTTGACAAGAGACGCATGTATAGTTTGTTTTTGTTGCTAAGAATCCCCTAGTCGTCCTGTTCTCCTTACTTTTATTTTTTGTTTCAATGTTCATTTCAATTGCCTCTAGAAAATCTGCTCTTGATTTTAAAAATCCTTTTAGATCGGATAAAGTTGGTAGTTCCGTTTGAGTAGCAATATGCTTTTCCCATTCCCTAATAGTAGTTTCGTCTAGTTTTGATGTTATAATGAATATAAGTAAGGCATCCCATTGTTCACACGGCTGATTTAATTGTTGAAGTGACTTTAAATGTTTTGAAAAATCATCTACTAATTTACGAAATTTTACAAAAGATTCTTTGTGAATAGATTCCAATGAAAATAAAGCTTTAATATGATTGTGTATTAAAAGTTTTTTATTATTGTATCGATCACATACAGAGTCCCATGCCAAATTGTACCCGTTTGCGGAAAATTCGATAGGTTTTATGACTGCGGCGGCATTTCCTTGTAATGATGCCCGAAGATAATGATACTTCTGAATATTTGTAATACTATCATTTGTATGAATGAGTGACTCAAAAGTGTCTCGAAATTCTAGCCAAAATTCGTATGTGCCGTCGAACTTTGGAATTTGTATTGTTGGCAGTTTTACACCTTGTAAACGATAAGCCCCGTCAGAAATAGAAGTGTTATTGTTTGTATGCTCGCTTGTCACCGACTGTTTATCATCAATATCTGAAATGAATTTATTTAACAATGCTTTGGCATTAGCCGATAGTGAATAAAAATTGTTTTCAAGTTCTTCCCTTATCACAAAGTGTGGTTCGGGATCGTCTGCCAATTCTTCTATTTCTGATTGGATAATTTTAATTTCTAAAAATGTATTTTCTAGTTTATTTATTCTGTCGTTTAGTTCGATTTTTTCAACATCATGTAATTCTAATTTGCATTAAATAGACTCTAGAAATTTGGAGAAAATTGTAAATGAAGCTTTATGACCAGCACGTTTTCTAATTAATCTTTTTAAGTGTTCGTCCGACATTGTTTATTAATCAAATAGATTCGAATTGAATTTAAATAGATATATAGATTGTAAATAGTTTTATGCAACTTACACAAACAAAAACAGTATAAATAGGTATAGGAATCAGATGGGAACTCATCGGTATTTTTGGCTGTATATTGTTCGGCAATCCCACGTGTTCTTTCACTTGACCGTTAACTGTGAATCACTTTTAGCACTGATTTTATCACAAATATCGGGTCGAATGGACCAATGTTTATTGTTGTAGTGGACTGTATTTATTGAAATTAATTAATAGTCTAAAATACTGCATTTATTTATGAATTTGCACAAAAATATGAAAACAATAACAAATAGTTCTATGCTTCTCAACGGCTGGTGATGGAATGTCATTCTGTCATCTGTCGTCTGTACCGACTAGCTGGCTGGCTGGGCTGCAGTGGCGGACCGTTCAAATACAAAATGGGTTGTCGTCGACAAAAAGTTTGTTTGTAATATATGTATTGTCAAAAGAAAAATAGGTATTATTGAATAAGAAGGTGATTAAGTTTATGAACATATCTTTATCTATTGTACAATGTCTACTAATTTCTGACCAATGTTTATTTAAGGATCTGATGCAAGCTTCAAGATAAACGTTACTAAATAGGGAAACCACATCCAAGCTAACCAACACATAACCTTGAGGTAGTTGTAATCTATTGAATTTATTGTGAACTTTAAAAGAATCTTTTATGTAGTAATCATTATTACAGTCATAAGCAGAGGTTAGGATTTCAGTAATAAAACCAGCAATATTCTCAGTAGGAGCTCCTATTGACGATACTATAGGTCTAACAGATAATGTTGGTTTGTGTATTTTAGGCAGAGAATAGTATTTAGGTGAAATGCTATTATATGAATTAAGTTTTTTCTTTGCAGTGTCATCAATTTGTTTGTTGTCAAATATATTTAATATATATATATATATATATATATATATATATATATATATATATATATATATATATATATATATATATATATATGTTCGGAAAGATTTCCGCGGTTAGTACAATAAAACTTAGAGCTTAGAGCAGAGTAGTGATCGTGCCGTGAATAGTGAACAGTGCAGTAGTGTCTGGGGGCTCGGGAGACTGAGACCTCGGAAGCCCTGAGGAAGGCATTAAAGAGGATGCCGAAAGCTTGACAAAATGGATTACGACGCGGTTCAACCCGGAAGACTGGTGAGTTTAATATTAATTTTAGTAATAATGTTAATCTTAGCTCTAAGTTTTTATATATATATATATATATATATATATATATATATATATATAATAATATATATATATATATATATATATATATATATATATATATATATAATAAATAACAAGTTAGTCAAGATGTTATTTGACAACAAACAAATTTGATCCTTACATACAGTTTACCATGAAAGTCGAAGATGAAAATCAATCTGGATAAATTTCAGTAAGAAATGTATCCAAGCGTTGCTACGCCACTGGCATTAAATAGCTAATAATTCTTAAAATCTACCTACCGACTTATTCCCTGTTAAAAAGCGAGAACCAGTTACCCTCAAACCCCTCAGTGGTAGTTAGGCATGGCAATCGATCAGTATCGTTATAATATTCAAAGTGTCACGTTGTATAACAGCCAAGCTGGACGCTTTACTTATAAATTTAGTTTAAGACCCAATGGGTCGATTCTTTGTTAGTTTGAGTTCTGTATAACTCCGCTTAGTAATAATTATAACATATTACTTGGTTAGCACCGCAGAAATATCCTTGGTTCAAAAGAATAAGTAGTAGTAGTATAATTTAAATTGTATCAGTGTTCGTGTAGTGTTTATCGGACTTGTGTGGCTTTAACAGTGACGGGCGGTTTACATAAAAGAACTTTACATGACAAACCCTTGGCTAGATATCAACTTAGTGTAGTAAAAAATCAATCAATAAATTAAGTATTGTTACCGCTTGTGGTTTTATTTCCCATGTACAGTGGGTGGTCCTTCAACGTTGGAAATCATTACGATTTAAGATGCTCTAAATGGTAAGAAGATCTACTTCCTAATTGGTTTCATTTTTGTTGGTCGTCTGCGAGTGGACGAGGAACCATTTAAACCATAGTATCTGCTAATATCTTCTACCATTTTTGTTGGTCATTCGACCGGATTTTGAACCAATTTATTTGCAAGTGAAATCTCACTTTTATTGAAAAACTTTCGCTAAAAATAAAAAATTTAAATTAGTTGACTTCCGCATTCTAGCCAAAGTTGTGTATCGCCGCTCTAAATATTTAATTTCAGAACTTTTCGTTGAAAAACAATTAAACCGCGTCGGTAGTGATATATGTGAGCCATCAAGTTACGCCATTGAGGAATTCATCTTGTAAGCGCATACCTGTGTATTCTTATCGGACCGAGCAGCGGTGACCTATTGTTCCCAGGAAATTCCAAAGAAGGTCGCAAGTTTACAACATTATTGTTATCTATTGGTATCGTTAAATTTATTATTTACAATATTTCATAGAAAATTTTATACTCAAAAGACTTAATCATTTTATTGTTGTCAATTTGTACTAATTTGTAAAATTTTCTTTAATGACTTCTCAGAATTTAACCAAGGAAATTGGGGGTTTTAAATCTCAATTGACCCGTATTGAAAGCTTTTTGAATACTAATTCAGATGATTTGAATAATAAACAGCTAATACAATTAAAATATGATAGTTTATTTGGAACTTATAGGAAATTACAAGATTTATTAGATCATGCGGAAGAGTTAAGTTCTGATGGTTCAACGACTGATGATACTGTATCATCACAAAGCGAAGTTGTGGTATCAGCAATGGAAACTATCGACCGTTTTGAGTTTATTTTGGCCAAATTATTAAATTTAATAAGTCACGCTGATGATTCTAGAGTTTCTCAAAATCATTTTTCTAATGTAAAGCTACCAGATATTAATATTAAACCCTTCTCGGGTGAAGCTCAAGAATGGCAATCATTCTTCGATTTGTTTCAAGCACTTGTGTTAAATAATGCCAAATTAAGATCTGATAGCGAAAAATTTTATTATTTAAAAACGCCTCTGAGAGGTCAACCGCTACAATTAATTGAATCTTTATCTGTGACTAATCAAAATTTAGAAATTGTTATATCAACGCTTAAAACTAATTACGAAGACAAAAATAAGCTTTTAAATTCTTTGTATTGTACATTATTCGATCAAAAAACTATGACTAAATGTAATTCTATTGAACTAAGGACGTTTCATATCACATGTAAAAAAACATTAGATTTAATTAGAAACTTAAACTTAACGGCTGAAATTAATTTAGACACATTGCTAGTATTGATCTTAGAAAGAATAACTAGACTAGACGAGCTTTTGAAAACGAACGCAATCCAAATGAACTGCCATCTACTAATGGGTTTTTTGAATTTTTGCAAAAACGGTATAATGTATTAGATAATTTAAACATATTTGAATCTAACGCTAAACCTAGAAGTAATAATAATAGTAATTTTGATAGGAACACATCTAGAGTATCATTACACACAAACGCCGCTGAATCTCGTCGTGACACAAATTTTTATAGTAAATCATGTAATTATTGCAAAGAGCGCACGCATCAGATATATAAATGTCAACAATTTTTAAATTTAGTTCCACAGGAAAGACATAAATTTGTTAAAGCCAAATCATTATGTTTTAATTGTTTGAGTAGTTTGCATATCATGTCTTCCTGTAAATCGTTGTCCCGGTGTCAAGTATGCACGAAAAATCATCACTCTTTACTCCATTTAGACAATAACGGTCAGCAGCGATATCAATCGCAAGTTCGAACCTACGCTTCTTCTAATTTTCTACATAGTTCTCATCAACAAAGCGAAAACTTACATAGGCATAATTCTAATCCCAATAGCACTATCCATAATCTTGTGTCCAATAATATTACTCCAAATGAAAATTCCCCTATTAATCTTCAGATGGACCCAACCAGGTCTACATCATTGTCTGCTATGAATCGCAATAATAATCATGTTCTTCTGCCTACTGCACTAGTTAAACTTTATACGCGAGACAACCAACCTTTAACCCTCCGTTAGTCGCTAGGAAAAACTGAGCATCAAGAGTCGCTACGGTGTCTGAGACCGACAATTAAAAAAAATTGTTTTTATTATAAAATTCATACAAATATTTTATATTGTGTATAGGAATAACTAAAAAATATTTTTGAAAATATTTTTTTGAAAAAAAAAACAGATATAAAATGAAAAACACTAGTATAACAATATATTGTGAATATTGTTCTGAAGCTATTTTCTTGTGGTATTTTTAACTAATTACTGTTTAAATGGGAATAAGCCACAATTAAATGTTAAAGTAAGTTCATTGATGTTTTAATTTGCACATCGGATATCGTTCTCAAAATACAAACATTAGTTTGTATTACGTACTATATAATTTTCTTGTCTTGTTCAAACATTTTACGGTGGAACAGCTTTTTTTCATCTAGTAACGCTATATTTTCCAATAAACGCTAAGGTGTTACTTCCACTTTCGTTTTTCTCATCTGTCACATCTTGTTTCGATTCATTTTCACCATCACCACCTCAATTTGATCTATTTCGCTTTCACTTCCCTTATCGTCAAAATAATTTTCATAGTGGGTAGGAAACATGTCCATAATTCCAACAAGAGTTGGAGTCAAACTTGTTTGGCTTCAAAGAACATCTATAAATAAGAATTGACAAAAACTTACCGATAAAACGTAATAATAAGATGATAAATATTTACCTGTTCTGCAAGTTCTGCAACAAATAATAGTTACACCGTTAGTCGCTACGGACTCTGGCACCGAAAATAACTGTAAAACTTACACAACTGTACCCAGGAATGTAAGAATGTACAATAACACGAGTTTGGTTGATAGGGAGAGGTACAGAAAGTAGCGATAGAAAAATAATAGTTATTTGTAAATCCCAAATGAATAATTCTCGGTGTGTGAATAATCGTCGGTGTGTGAGACCGATAGCGACTAACGGAGGGTTAATAATTGAGGCTTTGTTGCACTCAGGCAGTATGCAAAGTTTTGTCACAAAAAGTTTGGCCCAAAAATTACAGTACGACACAAGATCTCAAAAGGTAAATATTTCTGGTCTAGGAAATAACATTGTAACCAAAAGTAGTGAAATGATTGATATAGAAATACATTCGCGAGTACACCCTTACAAAAAATTTAATGTTTCTTGTTCAATAATAGATCAAATCACAGAAAATTTGCCACAAATTCCGTTAAATCCGCAGTCTTTCCAAATTCCACTAGAGTTTAATGGCGATTTAGCGGACCCCTACTTCTGGGAACCTAATAATATTGATTTATTAATTGGCGCGAATTTGTATTTCCAACTTTTAATAGGAGAAATAATCTCGCTAGGGGCTAATCTCCCTATGCTAATCAACACTCAATTAGGATATGTTATTGCAGGCCCACTTACATCAAAGAAATATCTAAGTCATACCAACGCATCCTTTGTAACACAAACTTTCTCCTTTTTATCTCGAGAAAATACGCATTATATTCAAGATAAAGAGGAAGAAAACAACGCAAAAATCGACACAATGCTAGAAAAATTTTGGGAAGTCGAAGAACTTCCATATACGCAGTCTCATATTGATGAAGACAAAATTGCAGAGACTCTTTTCCAAACCACCACGCGGATTTTGGTTTCAGGGCGGTATCAAGTGGAAATGCCTCTTCGGCAATTGGAAAATAAAAAATTGGGCAGTTCCTTTGTTACTGCAAAACAAAGATTTTTACGTTTAGAGAAAAAATTTGAAAATGATCAAAATTTTTATAATGAATATAAAAAAGTTATTGAAGAGTATCTAACGCTACAACACGCAAAAGTTATACCTTTAAACTTGTATGATAATGTCACTAACAAAATAAAATATTTTATACCACATCGTGCTGTGATCAGAGAACAGGCAACATCCACGAAACTTCGCGGCGTATATGACTTTTCTGCCAAATCTACCTCGGGATATTCGCTGAATGATCTTACACTAAAAGGTTATCAAGTACAGGATAATTTATTTGATATTCTTTGCCGGTTTAGGACTTTTAAATTTATTTTGACAGCGGATATAAAGATGATGTATAGAGAAATTGAAATGTCACCCAAACACCGCTATTTACAAAATATATTGTGGAGAGATTCACCCTCTGAGGATTTTAAATGCATTGAATTGTCCCGTCTCAGTTTTAGACAAAATTGTTCTCCATTTTTAGCCACCCGCGTCATTAAAGATATTGCACAAAATAACCCTCAATTTCCGCTAGCAGCTAGCGCTTTGTTATATCAAACATATATGGATGACATCTTAGGTGGAACCGATCAATTTTCTGAGCTTGAAGTACTTTATGGAGAATTGAATCAAATATTGAACCAGCATGGTTTCTCTTTACATAAATGGTCTTCTAATTCGCTTCATTTCTTAAATAAGATTTCTGATCAAAACGCGGTGGAACTGGATATGAATTTGGATGATGCACCTTGCAATAATTTTGGGTTTAAAATGGGATTCAAAAACGGATCATTTAAAAATTGATGTAAATAACGCTACTAAATTAGACCGCATTACAAAACGTCAAATTCTTTCATTTATTAGTTCTTGTTTTGACCCTCTAGGTTTGGTAAACCCTTTAATTGTGAAGGGAAAACTCTTAATGCAAGAACTATGGCAGAGGAAGGTTTCATGGGACGAACCGATAATTAATTTACGCCTAATAGATCAGTGGGAGAAATTTAATGAAAATTTAGCTCAAATCGCTCATATCAAAATTCCGCGGTTCGTCTTTTTTGACTTAGACATTCTTAGCATAGATTTACATGGATTTAGTGATGCAAGTTAAGTTGCATACGGTGCTTGTATCTATATAGTGGCACGATATGCAAATAATTCCTTGTCATCAAATCTTGTTGCCGCAAAATCGCTTGTCGCAACTTTGAAAAGCAAGCTTACCATTTCTAAACTCGAATTAATAGCCATGGAACTCTTAGTCAAATTGATTGCAAAAATTATAACGACCTTTAAAAACCATGCAAAGATTAATTCTATAAACGCATGGTCAGATTCGCAAATTGCTCTCAGCTGGATTAAACAACCCGCTAATAATTATAATACATTTGTTTCGAATAGAGTGGCCAACATTCAGAATATTGGTAAAAATCTAAAGTGGAGACATATTAAATCACAATTAAATCCCGCGGATCTCTTGTCCCGCGGTGTATTTAATCAAAAAACATTTTCGTTTTGGTTTCATGGACCTGAGTTTTTGCTAAATCCCAAAATATGTTTTGATGAAATTGATACCTTTGAGCAAATTGAGAATTTGCCGGAAGTAAAGAAAATAGCTCTATTAGTTGTTAATCATGCATCAAAGAATTGGATAACTATGTTTGAGAGATTTTCTAACTTTTCAAAATTACAAAACGCAGTAGCTTACGTATTTAGGTTTGTGTATAATATGAAATATAGTAATGAAAAAATTAAGGGTACTTTGACACTTAAAGAAATTTCGAACGCTCATGATTTCATCATCAAAACTATTCAGCAACAATATTTTGCAACCGATATAGCCCGCTTATTAGAAAAAAAACTAGTCGTAGACAAAAAATTGCTCCCTCTTAATCCTTTTTTAGACTCCTCTGGTATTGTACGTGTTGGAGGACGCTTGCAATATGCAGATTTGGACTTTAATAATAAATTCCCTATATTGCTGCCAGCAAATGATCATGTTGTTTCTTTGCTCATTAAAAAGGAACATTGTAGACTAGGACACAGTGGTCCTCAAAATGTGTTAGGCAATCTGCGCCTACGATATTGGCCTTTAAGTGGGGTCAAGTATGTTAAACGCATTAGCAAAAAATGCCTTACATGTTATAGATTAAATGCACAAACCGCATCACAACTTATGTCTCCACTCCCATTGGATAGAGTTAGAATCTCGCGCGCTTTCTACACTGTAGGTGTAGATTTTGCAGGTCCTCTGTTTATTAGGGCTTCTAGATTACGAAAGGCGCAAACGCTTAAATGTAATTTTGCAATATTTGTTTGCATGGCTACAAAAGCCATTCATTTAGAATTGGTTAGTGAATTATCTTCTAACGCTTTTTTAGCAACGTTTAAACGATTCATTTCCCGTCGAGGCAATCCTCACACTATCTATAGTGACAACGGGACTAACTTTGTTGGTGCCAATAATCAACTTAAGGAATTAAGTAATTTCTTCATATCAAATTCTGAATTTGACAAAATTAGAGCTTATTTAGCTCAAACCGAGATTCAGTGGAAGTTTATTCCTCCCAGATCACCTCATTGGGGTGGACTCTGGGAGTGAGCAGTAAAAAGTACCAAGTTTCATTTAGTACGTTTAATGACTAATTCTGTATTGACTTTCGAGGAGTTATATACAGTTTTAACCCAAATAAAAGCTATTTTAAATTCTCCTATAAAATATCCCAAGTGAAAATACACCTCCGTTACGGTGGCCCCTAGCAAGAGTTATAGAATCAATAAGCAGCAAAGATGGAAAAGTTAGAATTGTCCGTGTTCGAACTGCTGATGGAGAATATATTCGCCCTATCACTAAGCTGATTCCTCTTCCATTGTCGGAAGCCGATAGTCTTCTGTAGCATTGTAGTTGTGCTTAGAAAGTAAGTTTAGGATATTTCTAGCTGAAGTTATACTTCACCTAGCCGCGCGCCCCCCAGTATGGATAAATTTCAGTAAGAAATGTATCCAAGCGTTGCTACGCCACTGGCATTAAATAGCTAATAATTCTTAAAATCTACCTACCGACTTATTCCCTGTTAGAAAGCGAGAACCGGTTCCCCTCAAACCCTTCAGTGGTAGTTAGGCATGGCAATCGATCAGTATCGTTATAATATTCAAAGTGTCACGTTGTATACCAGCCAAGCTGGACGCTTTACTTATAAATTTAGTTTAAGACCCAATGGGTCGATTCTTTGTTAGTTTGAGTTCTGTATAACTCCGCTTAGTAATAATTATAACATATTACTTGGTTAGCACCGCAGAAATATCCTTGGTTCAAAAGAATAAGTAGTATTAGTATAATTTAAATTGTATCAGTGTTCGTGTAGTCTTTATCGGACTTGTGTGGCTTGAACAGTGACAGGCGGTTTACATAAAAGAACTTTACATGACAAACCCTTGGCTAGATATCAACTTAGTGTAGTAAAAAATCAATCATTAAATTAAGTATTGTTAACGCTTGTGGTTTTATTTCCCATGTACAGTGGGTGGTCCTTCAACGTTGGAAATCATTACGATTTAAGATGCTCTAAATGGTAAGAAGATCTACTTCCTAATTGGTTTCATTTTTGTTGGTCGTCTGCGAGTGGATGAGGAACCATTTAAACCATAGTATCTGCTAATATCTTCTACCACAATCTATTCCTTTCTTAGACACTAAATTAATCCGCTCAAATGATAACATCATTATAGTTGATTGGTACACAAAATCAATGAGTTCAGGCAGGTACATTAACTACATGTCCTATCATAAACACTCCACCAAACTCAGCTTAGTAAAACAAATGAAAAATAGGGTTCTACAAATTTCAGATATATCATTCCATCAAAAGAATCTCAAAATACTTTATGATCTCTTTATAGATAATTCCTATCCACCTCTTCTTTTAAAAACACTTTTATATAATACTACATCAGTAACATCTATCAATCTAACTACCTCCGAACATTCGAACATAGCAAGCACGAATTCACAGAATACTGTTACCAGTCAAACCCTTCCAACATATTGTGTGCTGCCCTACATACGGGAACTAACACCAAAACTAACTAGAATCTTTAAATCATATGATAACATCAAAATAGCCAATAAAACAGTTTTAACAGTAAATTCTATTTTCTCAAAAATGAAAGATCGTACTCCGCATGACCAAATATCTAATGTGGTTTACAGCTTCCCTTGTATGGACTGTAATGGCAAGTACATCGGCCAAACCTCTAGACGTCTTAAAGACCGTGTTACCACTCACAAAAGTGACTGTAGACTTTACCCAGATAGACGCACCCTAGCCAACCACGTTCACACCCATAACCACAGAATGAATTTTGCAGATGTCAAAATCCTCGACAAAGAAACAGCTTATAAGAGAAGACTTTTTCTAGAAATGACCCACATTGCAACAACAGATAATATAATCAACACAAAATCAGATATACAACACCTTAGTGAAATTTATTCCTTTCTGCTGCAGTTGGAAACAAAAAATAATCAAGTCAACGAATTGTAATATTCTGAATAGTATAATATTGTCTATTAAAACCCTTCTGACCATCCAATTGAAGTAGAAACTTAATCATTATTACTGCAATTGTTGCATTTTTCCAGGAAATAAAATTTTTAAGAGTAATAACAATAATTAAAATAACTTTAAAAGAAATAATCACAGAGAAATAAATAAATTCTATATGTATTTATTAATAACATAATTTATTTGTCTTAAATTAACGTAACATAATTTTCAATTAAATGTAACTTTACACATAAACTGAACACAGCTTTAGTTCTCTGGCTGACATCTCCTACTATGATAGCTGAAAAGACACATTAACCTTGAGGTACATACTAGATTTCCACCTCCTTGTGCATTGGTTGACTAGACCTTCCACCAACATAGCTGCCAAAAAAATGACAATGTGATATGTAGTTGTGTTTTAACTGTTTTGTTTCTTAAATGTTCAACGTTTTTTAATATTTGTATTGTACTGGCACACTGGAGGAAAAAAACAAAAATGCACTTGTATTGTTTGAGTTTTCAAGCCATCTTATAACACATACAACTTCTTCCTTTTCTTGCTATAAAAAATCTTCAAAAAAGTTTTTCAACATGGAACTTTCAAATACTACTTTTGCCTGCAACCTCACACAAGTAAGTGTTCACTACATCTTATGTAAAATACACAATTTCACCATTTTGTAACGTATTGTAGCATTCGTCTGAAGATGTTAAAGAAATTTAACGAAATATAACGCAATCGTTGAAAAGAGCACACTTTGGCTTTCATTATTCAGCTGCTAACCCAATCAACCTTACCATTATACTAATTAATAATTGGACAGCTGTGATCATTCTTCGTATATATATATATATATATATATATATATATATATATATATATATATATATATATATATATATATATATATATATATATATATATATATATATCATTTTATTTATATAATTTTTTTTATATACATATATATTTTTTAATTTTTTAAACAACAATATTCGTATTTTACAGGGAGGTACATAATATTACATAAGAATAAATATGAAAAACAATAATTGCTAAACACATTCAAGCCGACTCATTCATCCAAGTTAGATTTTTTTCTTAGTCCTTTTTAAAAATTCCCAAATAATTTGTTGTATTTTATAGTTTCGTCGAGACAAGTATAAAAGAGAAGTTTGTTTTTGTGGTAAAGGTATTTGTTCTTGAGCCAGAGTGTGAATCAAATATTTAATTGCGTCATCATTATGCTTGTATCCAAACAACCAATGATTAATATCATCAGTATAACCATTGCAATCACAAAGTTCTGATTCGGATAGATATAGTCTATAGAGGTATGTCTTGACAGTGGCATGATTAAAGAGACATCTAACAAACATGGAATAAATATTTCTATTGGGGTAACTTCTTACGGCAAACGGCTCAGTAGGTAAAACTGAATGAATTTTTGTATAAAGATTATTGCTTCGATTACAGAAAGCAAACCATTCAATGTCCGAATTTTGTTTTAGACTTTTCTTGCAAGTGGCTGTTAGATCACTTCTATCTAGCCAAGTTATTTCTGATCCTTTTAAGATTGCCTCTTTAGCATAAAAATCTGCTTTGAGGTTACCGGAACTACCAAAGTGTCCTTTTACCCAGACGAAATGTACAGTATATACAGCACAGCCGACTCCCAAATCTTGATTTAGAACCATCCGTGGAGATCCTGCGTGGATTATTAAGCTTGGCTATCTGATGCTGAAAATCAACTGTATTCTCATTGTCAAAATTGGGAAACCAAACATTGACTTTGGCATAAGAAACATTAAAATTCGATTGAAAGAAAGTTAAGTCACATGGAGTGTTTAGACGCTCAGAAACGTTAGGATATGCCACTGCCAGAATAGGAGAATTTCTGTTATGCCACTATTTGTCGACTAGATTAGAAACAGAAATATCACATATTTTTTGTAGTAGCTCAGTTTGATTGTAAGACTGGCATTTGAGAATAAATTTTTCAGCTAAAAATAGTCGTCTTAAATGTAAGGGAGGTTCCATAGATTCGGCTAGAAAATTCTCTGTAGGTGTAGATTTGACCGCCCCTAAAACTAATCGCAGAACCTTATACTGAAGGCGGTCTAGTTTTTTAAGACGACTATTTGTGGCAGATCCGTATAAAAAGCATCCATAGTCGAGAATGGATCTGGTGTATGCACGATAAAACATTAAGTTAATCTTCGGGTCGGCACCCCATCGATAGCGAATAACTACTTTAAGAATATTTAGACTTTTCTCGCATTTCATTAAGCACTCGTTAATGTCTTCGTCCCATGTTAGCTTGGTGTTCAATGTAATACCAAGATAAGTGTAGTGATTATGAACGGGTATACTTAGGCTGTTAAACATAATGCTGGATATAACTGGTAAACGATGTCGCGTGAAAAATACCACAGCTGATTTTTTCGGATTAAGCTCAAACCCTTGTTTAAAGAAATACTCTCTTGCGTCACACATAATAGATTTTATTGAGTTAATACTTTGTTGGTATGAATTGTTTACAGTGTTAAAGCAGAAGTCGCCCGCATATTGTAATATATTGCATTTAATGCCTATACTGTGAAGATCTACAGTGTATAGATTAAACAAAAGGGGGCTAAGGACAGAGCCTTGTGGTAAACCTTGATGCACTACTCTCGGGCCAATCAATCTATCATTACATCGAATGAATACCTGTCTATTAAGAAATAGGTTTACTAACACATATGAACACAATGGTGGAATACCTATGTGCTTTAGTTTTTCGAATAATAGATTTAAATTGACGTTATTATAAGCTCCTGAAATATCAAGAAATATGGCAGATAGATAATTATTATTTGACTAGGATAACTGAATATCAGTCGTTAATTGAGACACACAATCCATAGTCCCTTTATTTCTTAGAAAGCCATATTGACTAACTGGGAAAATATTTTTGTTTTCACATCACCATTCTAATCTGCTTTTCATAAGTCGTTCAAATGTTTTAAGCAAACAAGACATAAGAGAGATAGGTCTTAGGGCAGTACGCTGATTTACTTTGGGTATAGGAATAACCAAGCATTGTTTAAGAGAATCACAGTTGTCTCCTTTAAGTAAAATATTGTTTTATATTTTGCACAGATAATGTATGGTAATTACTGGCAGGTTTAAAAGCATGCTGTAGTTAATGCCGTTAATACCAGTAGCTGTATTTTTTGAACTCTTAATATTTGCTTTAAGTTCGTCAGCTGAAATGGGAGTTAGTAAAAAGTGATCGGTAGTGGAGATATTCGGCATAAATAATGGTAGATGGACATAATCTGGAGAGATTTTTGTAAAAAGACTTTCTACTATGTCTTCATTATTAGCGGTGTACTTTTTCTTACCTTGAATTTTGTTTACCCTTTTCCAAAGCTGTGAGGGTGAAGTTTGCCTACTAAGTGAGGAACAAAATCGAGCCCAACTAGATTTGGCTTTTGAACGGAAAGTGCGTTTACATATAGCTTTATTCCTCTTATATTCAATAAAGTTTGAAAGGGTAAGATTGGATTTATACATTTTAAAAGAATTTTTCCTCGCATTCGAAACTGTGAGACATTCATCATCCCACCATGGCGGAGTATATTTTGCTAAAAGTTTGATAATTTTAAAAGATTTGTTGGCTGCAGTAGTAATAGAATCTAATAAAAAGAATATCATTTCATTGGTTTCGTTTTTATTTGATTCGTATCTGAAGGTGCTCTCTACAGAATCTCTAAGTTTTTCCCAATTTGCATTAGACATGGACCATCTAATTGAAGATGTGAAAATTGTGTTTTTAAATTTTATATCCTGTACGGAAAGTCTAATGGGAAAATGATCGGATCCATAGGTATCTGAAAGAACGGTCCAGTCAAAGGCTGAACATACACAGAGCTTATAATAGTAAGATCTACAACCGATTTGATATGTCCTGGAGGAGGAGCTCTAGTAGCCAACCCGTCATTTACAACAACTAGATTAGGAAATACATCTAATGCTTCTACTTGTATATTACCATCGACGGAACATAAATTGGATCCCCATAATCCATGGTGAGCATTAAAATCTCCAATAATGACACACTCATCGTTAATTTGAGAAAAAAGACTAACATAATCTTGCATTGTTACTCTAACTTTTGCTGGACGATACACATTCAGAATAGAATAAATTTTTTGGTCAATATTCATATTTACACCACAAACTTCGAGATTAGGATTGAAATTGTTAACGAATGAAATGGGCTCATAAATAATGTTATTTGCTAAAATTACGGCAACTCCGTCATATCCCTTACTTCTACTTTTATTAACTATATTAAAATTATTAAAGCAAAGAGTATCAGATGGTTTGGACCAAGTTTCTGATAAAAGAGCTATGTCAAAACGTCCTCCAAAAAGTAATTGATTTAAAGAATATTTGTTTGCATTTAGCGAACGAATATTCCATTGAAAAATTTTAATGCTTTTGGAAGCCATTAACGTTATATAAAAAGATTACCTATAATATTTTTAATTTTATTTTCTAATTCAATTTCGTAAATTTTAAGTTTAGATTCTACATTTGAGGAAGAATTACAATAATGACTGATAAACTTATTGAATTCATTAGGAGGTTCAGGGTTTCCAAACTAAAATATGGATCCCGAACAGAAGCTGGTCTGGTATTCTCTACGAATAGGAGGAAATTAGGAGTTGTATCACAATTTTTTCTTTCTTCGGGGGGACTAACTGTAGGGGAGAATATATGCTTGTGAGTATTATTATTTTTGTAAGCAGTGTTAGAATTCGAAGGTTTAGCAGAAGAGCTTTTTAATGGAGGGAAATCGGTGTCATAGGTAGTTAAGGGTGCAAATTTGTTTTTTTGAACTAAACTGGAATAACTTGGATTTTCAATAGCTTTTTCAGCTTCTTTAAACGAAATATTTAAGTTAGCCATAGATTCTTTAGTTTTCTTTTGTGTCAAATATTTGGGGCATTCTTTAAAAATTGACTCGTGGTTATTATTTTTACAATAAACGCAAAATGCAATACATTGATCAGGGCAACCAAATTTTCCTTCATTGCCGCATTTTTTACATTTTTTTTGTGACTTACATTGGGTGGTTGAATGACCATATCGAAGACAATTAAAACATTGCATAACCGGACCAACATATATTTCAACTGGACATCTAACTTTATTAATGTAAATATATTGGGGAATTAATTTACCCTCAAAGATAATAATGACCATTTGTCTAGGAACTCTTTCAGATATACCATTATTTTGAACTAATCTAATCATTCTATAAACTTTTTCAATAGGAATATTAGACTTAATAGTGTTGAGCAGTGCATTCTCACTTAAAGTAGTATCCACTCCACGAACGAGACCTTTTTTTTTTCTGTTAAATAATTCAGATATACCATTATTTTGAACTAATCTAATCATTCTATAAACTTTTTCAATAGGAATATTAGACTTAATAGTGTTGAGCAGTGCATTCTCACTTAAAGTAGTATCCACTCCACGAACGAGACCTTTTTTTTTCTGTTAAATAATTGGGCATATATGCTATTAGATTATTTTTCTAAAAAAATCTTCAGTTACTAACTTATTAGCAACAGCACCTGAATCTACTTGGATTTTAATACGGGTTTTACCTACACTAACAATTTCAATAATATTTTTATCATAATTGGATAACGAAAGTAGTTTCTCTCCAAGTTTCATTGACTGCAAATGACCTATATTTAAATTAATATGTTAAACAAATATAAAAAAGGGACCATTATCATTAGAACTAAATCGATTAGATGAATTAATAAATACCTTTATGGTATTTACTGAATATTTGTTTTAGGTGAAGTTGATGGCAAGTTTTTGGTATCAATATTGTTTTTAATATCATTCCTATCTGTAAATTCAATGTCCTCGACACCAGGATCTGGTGGATCCTTTCCAGAGATACCATTTTTGCCCGCGGACATAATAGGGCACGGCGTTTAACAAAAAAAAATTAATAAAAAATTTCTACTCACAGTACAGTTGACAGAATACCAGAACTTAAAATATAAAGCAAAATAAAAATCGCTAACACCCTGTGTTATATCTTCTGCACTTCACAAGAGATCGAAATATAATAAAAAAAGAGACTTTAGAACTACTTAAATATACAAATTTTCCCGAGGAACTCAAACGCGTCCAAACACTTTGACACTTATTTAACAAATGATAAATAATTTAAAAGGTTGATTAATGTTACATAGTTAACCTGCTTTCTTATAAAATTTAATGTTGTAATCTTTTTAGTTTTCGATTTATTTGTGAAACAGTAATGATATGACCTTTCACAGTTTCACCCAGGACAGGATCTCGTACGTAATTATCAAATATATTATTTCTTTTTATCTACCTTGTTGACATCTCTACTTTTTTATTGAAAGGGCTCATCTGCGCTCGTATAAAATTCGGGAGACTTTTTCTTTTCAATATCTTTTCGCTAATGATTGGGATTTTTCCATCTAAAGATTTTGTTACTTATGTCACCTTTTTGTGATATTTTCATTCTTATAACAGTTATACATCATTAGAAGGTTTGGTGCGTATGCTGAGACATCTGCTGTATCATGCGTCATTCCAATATGTTCGTAAAAAGCTAAGGGTAACGACTTTTATTTACTAAATGGTTAACAAAATTAATACAATAAAACAAATAAAAGATTTAATGTCTAAAAAAGGGAATATTGGGACCAGTTGATACATATAATTATAAAATTTTAAAGTCTTAACTGCGTACACTTAAATCCACAATGGGTTGTTGTAATGAAAATTACATTTTATATTTGCGTTTGACGTTTTGACCTAATTCGACCTAAAACGTTAGAAAAAAAAAATAAAATTAAAATAAGGAGTTTAAATACCTGTCTGTTGGGAGATATAATTTCCTTATTTGACTTTTAATTTTTTGAAAACAATTTCAAGAATGCAATGCGAAACGTCAAAAGCAACTATTAAAGGTAATTTTCCTACAACCAATTAATCTCACACATATATATATATATATATATATATATATATATATATATATATATATATATATATATATATAACACTGTTTTTGATGGGTTGGAGTCAATAAAAGGGGCTATTTGTTGACTATTTTTTACTCGAGCTTTCAATTGTGATTACAATTTTTATCAAGAGCTTCTAAAAAATACAAAATGTCTTACAAAGTTGAACTAGAAATTGAATGTTAATTGTTACTCAACTTTGTAAGACATTTTGTATTTTTTAGAAGCTCTTGATAAAAATTGTAATCACAATTGAAAGCTCGAGTAAAAAATAGTCAACAAATAGCCCCTTTTATTGACTCCAACCCATCAAAAACAGTGTTATATTTTTTCCAAACGAGTCACAAGTACTTCTTTTTTCTTACTCTTATATATATATATATATATATATATATATATATATATATAATACCACTAAATGCCTTAGAGGCATATGGCTTATTTGTTCTTTCTTCAGTTTCTTTTTTCTTTATGTACTGAGATCTTCTCTGGCTCGATATATGATTTTTTTCATTCCTTCTTGTTATTCATTTTTCTTTTCCGGTTTTCTAGGTCAATTTTTCCCATATCTTTTTCTACCTTTTGATTCCATCTATTTTTGGCATTCCTTTTCTCTTTTTTGAAGCTATAGTGTAGTTTCTTACCCTCTTTTGAAGTCCTCGTGTCCGGCATCCTTTCTAGGTGACCTCACCATTTTAGTCTTTGTGCCTTTATTACTCCTATTATATTAGGTTGATATTTGACCGACCTTTATTATTTCTCCATATATGTTCCTCAGAATTTGCCTTTCCCATATCTCCAGTAAATTTTGTTCATTCTTTGTCTATGTCTCACTGCAGTAAATTGGTTGTATAGTTGTTTTGTATAACTTTTTTTTGCCTTTAGTGTTAAAAACTTGCTTTTCAACATTCCACTAAGAGCATGTACACGGCTATTGCCTGCCATTATTCTAGCATTATGATATAGGAGTCCTTCTCTATTGATTTCTGTTTTAATGTTAGGTTTACGCGATATTATTTCACCTAGGTATATAAATCTTTCTATCATTTCTAATTCGTATGATGATCCTTTTTCTACTTCTACTTTAAACTTTTGTCCATCCCTGAACTAATCATCTGTCCACGGCATACATTTTGTTTTAGTTATATTTATGTAAAGTCACATTTTCTTCGCTGCTTTTACTATTTATTGTTTTTATTTATTTTACTTTATTTATTTTTATTTATTTTTTCTTTATTTTACATTTATTTTTTTTTGTTTTTTATTTTATTCATTTACTATTCTCTGTACTATCACCTCTAGCTCTTCTTTTCCCTTGCCAGCAACATTACATTATCCACAAATGCCAAAACTTGATGTCTTTTATGATATAGGAGTCCTTCTCTATTGATTTTTGTTTCTCGCATTATTTTTTCTAGGCATAAATTGAAAAGTAATGATGACACAGGACCGCCCTACCTTAATCATTTGTTTACTATAAATTTGTCCAATAAATGATTGTTTACACTGACTCTGTTCTCGGTATTCTCTAAAGTACGATGTATCATGTTACGCAGTTTTCTGCCAAATCTCAGTTTCTTAAGGGTCTTTTTTAATTCCTTTCTCTTTATTCTATCATATGCTTGCTGGAATGTCTTGGCTACGCAACCTGAGAGAGTGGTACGGATATATTTTAAATGAACTTTTCAGAGCAGCCGTCTCAAAACTCCGAATAGCTATGATGATTACCGACTTGTCTTCTTCACATTATGTGCCTCTTACATTCCATGTTATAAAAGTAGGTGTCCTTTTCGACATGTTTTCTTGTGTTTTGGTCTGGTTTCCTATTTTTTCCTAATTCAATTAGGCATGTTTTTTCGGATAGCTTCTCCTATATGTTGTTTGATGAAATTGTTCATTGTTTCTTTTAACCCTGCTTGCTCATATGTGTCTATCATTAGGCCGTTCATAACTATGATATTTATTCGTTGGTGCTTTTCTCTAACTTCCATGTATTTTGTTATTAATCCTTCTTAATCCTTCTTTTGTTTTAGTTCTGCATGTCCTATCTCAGCTCTCCGTTTTCCATAATGAGCTTTTATATTGTTTTCTTGCTCATCATTATTAGTAGTTGATCAATTTTTGTTTCCTCATTTTTTTCTGGAGTTTTTGTTGGTGTTCTCGAGAACTTCTTGCTCTTTTTGAAACTGGTATCTTCTTCCTCGCTGTCTTTATATCTGTTCTTCATTTTTGACCCTCCTTCTGAAAGTGTATTATCACTATCTAAATGTTTCAGATATTTTTCCATTGTTCGGCGCCAAGCAATACCTTCCACCCCAACAGTTCAGAGAAGACAGCGTTTACCGTATTTATTTTATGTTTATTAACCGTTGTTATTTTTCTATATCTACCCCAAAAGGGTACAACACAACGTCTCGATTCTAAAGGTCAGTGTTTCGTTTCTATGCTTTGATGTTAAATAGGATTATCAATTATAACTATCTTACTTTTTATAGGGCTTTGGCGTTTTCCGATGCTATTTCATCGATTTTAAAGTTTATTCTTATCACTGTCCTTCACTTAATGTCTTATAATTGTTCACTGGATATTTTTAATAATTTATTTCCCGTTACAACTCTCGGAAAATGAGTTTATTGCAGACGACAAATAAAATATTTGTTTATGTTTTGACTACCACGTTGCCATTTACAAATATAATATTTAACTTATACTAATATTTCAGAAGGAAACAGTTTTAGTGCCTACACTTGCTTGGTCTAAAGTAATATTATTAAAAATAATAGAAACATTGAATCAACAAAAAATGGTCTTTTAATTTCTTAATTTTAATAATATACAAATGGTATGATTAAATTTGAGAGTATATTGTATAATTTTTAAAAATTAGAGAATGCAGGCACATTTTTGGTTAATTAAGAAATTGGAGAAATTGAGTAATTCTTTGTACAGTACATTAATATTTTTAATTTATTTTCGAAAAATAAAGTGTTCTTTGCCTACTAAAAATCATCTACCGTATGTACGGATCGGAAAATAGGTTTAAAACACTCTGTGCATTCTTAATTTCTAATATTAACCATGTTAAGCAATATTAATTATTACATTATTTAGTATGTTTAAGTGGAGAAGCTATAGATATTAGAAAGCTTTAGATTTGTATCAGAATAATTTACCTTTATATGGTATATGGTAATTATAACAGACTCTCTTTCAGTTTTGCAGGCTATTAAAAACCCTCCTTTAAATTAGTATAAAAACAATAATATACGATCTATTAAAAGGTAGATATAAACGGCAAGAGTATGGTGTAGGAGTTACATTAGTCTGGGTTACAGGTCATTCGAGTATAAGTGGGAAATAATGAGTTAATCGTGCAGCTAAAAAATCATTTAACTATAATTGAGAAAAAACATTTGCAACTCATCAGATATTATTCCTTAATATAAGGTTGATGTTAGGATTAAATGGTAAACGCAGTACAGAGTATCTTTACATACATCAGTCTCTATTTTAAAATTCATCCGGTTTTACCGACAAACATTCCTCACATCAATTCGTGTGATTATAGGAGGTATAAGTCATCTATTATATTACGTTTAAAACTTACTCATGAAGGTTCTCAGCCTATCTACTTCAGAATGGTATCTTAGATTCTTCGTCTTGTCCCCACTGTCCACAAAAACCTTTAGCTATTCTTTTGATGTTGTGCATTCATATCATCTGTGTTCTCCCTCTTGGTCGTCTACCGTTGTACTATCTTAATAATGTATTGTGGCGTTCCAACGTTGGTATTTTTGTCTATAAATGTGACCTGCGAAGCTCTATATGAGTTTTTTAAATTTTTTTTGTGATATCTCCAACTTTTGTTGTTGATCTTACTTTTTCGTTCCTCTTTTTATACGTTAACGACAGTCGTTTACCTCACCGTTTGACTACAAAAGCAACTAAATTATAAATAGTAAATCTACAGTTAATATCACAGCAATGCCTTCATCCAGTAACACCGAATCTTCAACACCTACATCTTACGTAGCTGCCATGAAATCTAGACCCAAGCTTTCCTACCCTAAAAAGGAACACGCAATTATTTATCACTCAGAAGAAAATCTAAAACTATTCGACTATGTAAAATCTATTGGGGATATTGTTGGCCCTAAAAATATAATATTTGCATCTCGAATCTCGAACAACCGGATCTGCATATACTTAAGCAAAGTTGAGCTTGTTGACCGGCTTATCTCCAACAATCCTATTATTCAAATAAACGGTTTAGACCTACCTATTAGGAGATTAGTTACTCCAGCAAAACGTATTATAATTTCGAATATCTGTCCCTCAATTCCTCATGATCTCGTTGAAAATGCTTTAAACAACCTTAGTTTAAAACTAGCTTCTCCGGTCTCTTTCTTAAAAGCTGGAATTCAAGGAGATGAATATAGCCATATCCTTTCATTTCGAAGACAAGTATACATAATTCCACCTACTGAAAATTATAAGCTTCAGACCTCCCTAGTTATCTAATTTAATTCCACACCATGCCGTATATTTCTATCTACTGATAGAATGGAATGCTTTATTTGTAAGCAACTGGCCATATAGCTGCAAATTGTACAAACTACCAAAACATCAATGTTCCTCAATCTACCGATGAACAATCATCGGCAACTAAAACCTCATCATCCTTAGAACAAATGCCCCACGAACCCATACAAGTACAAAAAAGGGCACTTTCTAGCCCACTTAGTACACCTGACCCCCACTCGCTTGACCAACTTGTATCTAATCCTCAAATTGAAAATTCGTCATTAATGCCTCCTCCTAAAGACTTTCAAGAAAAAAGCACAAAACACGTAAAGAAAAAGTCAAAAATGGATCCCACAGATAAATCCAAAATATCAGATGCATCAAAGCAAATAATCAAAGATCTATACACCAACAGCCCACAAAGCTTCTCTACTCCACCAGATAATCTCATAGCCTTTCTTGAAAAACGCCTCATTAAGTAGTAACCTCACAATAGAAGCCCAGCAAATTACTTCTGACATCAATTTACTTTTATCTGACATGTATGCAATTTAACCACATCTAACCACCAGATCACTAAAAAATAAGTTCACAAGAATATCAAAAAAGCTCAAACAGGAATTACTTTCAGAATTAGACGACACACATAGCCTAGTGTCAAAAACATATTTCGACACTTCTGATGATAATGACACAACCGAACATTCCCAACACTCCAAAAAATCCAATCATTAATACTTTTCACACTTATTCAATGGAACTGTGATGGATTATTTTGCCGCTTAGAAACTGTTGTTGATGATCTATATGATAGTAACCATTTTCCCATCCTCACAGCAAATAATGAAGAAAAATCAGCAGGAACAGCAACAAAGTGGAAGATTTCTAATGCCGCCTGGGCAAGTTTTAGTACTGAAATAGACCGTCAAACGGAACAAATTTTCTTCTCTGGAAATATAGATACTGATGTAGATAATTTTAACAAATGGATTATCTCCGTTGCCGACATTTACGTACGAAAAAGTATAATAACTTCTACAAGAAAATTAACACCTTGGTGGAATGAACGTTGTGCAACTGCTGTAAAAGAATACAAAACTGCTCTTCATAAGTACCGCCGAAACAGAAGTGATGAAAATCTCATATGTTTTAAAAAACTTAGAGCCAAGGCGAGATATATCTTAAAACAAAGTAAGAAATACTCATGAAAGAACTACGTCTCCACTTTAACTCATAATACTGCCCCTTCTCAAGTCTGGAAGAAAATTAATCAAATGCGGGGAAAAAATCCGCACACAAGAATTCCAGCTCTTTTACATCAAAGTAATTTAGTAACTGACGATCAAGATATCGTTAATGTAATTGCAGATAATTTCTATTAACGGTTTCAAAACAAGAATGTGCCCAAACAAACAAATCCTCCGGTACAGTATCTTTCCCAATCTTTTAAATTTGACTCTACGCTCTTAAACACTCCGTTTACACTACAGGAACTCTTAAATATTCTTTCAACTTGCAAAAATTCAGCTGCGGGTCCCGATAACATCCCCTTCTTATTTCTTAAAAATCTTTCCATATCTGCCCTTAAAAAACTTCTTATATTGTACAACATAATATGGACCAATCAGAAATTTCCAATTCTATGGAGAGAATCTATCGTTATACCAATCAAGAAACAGGATAAGTCACCGACTAATTCAAATTCTTACCGTCCTATTTCACTAACATGCACCCTGTGTAAGCTGCTAGAAAAACTAACAAACAAAAGACTAATATGGTTTCTAGAAAAACACAACATTTTAGATTCAGCTCAATCCGGATTTCGTCCATACCGAAGCACAACTGACAACTTAGTAATGTTACAAACCGAAATCATAACCGCTTTTCAAAACAAGCAAGATTTAATAGCAACATCATTTGACATCGAAAGCGCCTTCGATACTCTATTACGTTCTACTGTATTGACCAAATTAAAAGAATACAATATTACGGGAAATACATTATTTTTTATCGAAGAGTTTCTCTCTGGACGCAGCTTCAAAGTATTAGTTAACGGACAAGCTTCTTCAATTTACGTTCAGGAAAACGGAGTACCCCAAGGATCAGTTCTAAGTTCCACTTTATTTATAATAACTATCAATGATATTTGCAAGAATATTTATAACCCAGTAAAATACAACTTATATGCTGAAGACCTGATTCTATATTGCCGCGTAAAGATACGTTAACAACTACAAACTTAATCCAAAAAGCAGTTAAATGAAATAACTTCTTGGTCTATAAATTTTGGTATTAATTTCTCTGCTGAAAAATCAAAGTACTCAAATTCAGTCGAAGAACACGTAGCGTATTATAACCTCAAGTTACATTAAATGGTATTCCGCTCACGGTAGCTAATGAACACAATATACTGTGGTTAATTTTTGATAGTCGACTAACATGGAAACCACAGATTACAAACATCAAATCTAATTGCTTAGCTAGATTAAATTTATTAAAATCTCTAGCAAACCATCACTGGGGAGCTAATGAAGACATCCTAATTAAGGTATTCAGATCTCTCATTCGTTCTCGACTAGATTATGGGTGCTTTGTATATATGTCAGCCTCAAAGACTTATTTAAGGACTCTTGATACTATCCAGAATACCGCATTACGAATATGCCTCGGAGCTTTCAGATCCAGCCCTGCCGAAAGTCTTCGCTGTGAAACAGGTGAACTTCCCCTTCCTCTCCGCAGACAACAACTTCTTCTGACATACTTTGCTAGAGTATCTTCGAATCGAAACAACCCTACATATAAATTAATCTGCAAACCCTACAACTGTGAACCCAACAACAAATATCAAACACTGCCTCAAATTTTACTTCCCCTTTCACGACCTGTTAATTTTTCAATAACAGATACCCAAATTCTATCATCAACTTCTCCTTGGAATAATAGCATTCCAAAAATTAACCTTTTGCTTAACAATTTTCACAAAAATAAAACTAACAGCCAAATTCTGAGATAAACTTTTCTAGAGCTGGTCAATACAAACTCACATGATGAGATCCTTTACACAGATGCATCTAAAACTGAGACAGGACTCAGATACTCTGTAACAACTGCAAATAATATCATTCAGTTCTGCCTTCCACCATCCACCTTAATCCATACAGGAGAGTTGTACGCCATCCTACAAGCATTAAAATGTCTATGCAATCAAACTAATGCCAAGAACACTGCAATATGTACAGATTCGATGTCCTCCATCGACTCGATCAAAAATATATATTCCGGACATCCATTAGTCCGGATAATGGATTAGTCCCATTAGGCTTCTTGTATAGCATATGCTATACATGAAGCAACAAACTGTCTCACTTCTTCTAGAACAGACGTAACATTAATCTGGATTCCTTCACACGTCGGAATTTAAGGTAATGAAACTGCTAATACTGCTGCGAAGAAAAATGGGGTGCTGATCCTAAAGTTACATTTATGTTTTACAGGACTTACGTGCGATCAATTTTGGAATACGGATGTGTGTTATATGGATCAACAAGCAATACATATTTACTAAACATAGATCGTGTTGAGTTTAAAAGCTTGAAATTATCTTTGGTTGCTACGAAATCAACACCTTGCCCCCAGTTACTTGCTGAAAGTAATGAAATGCCATTAGAAAATCGTAAAAATTTATTAGCAATAAAATATGTATTAAAATTAAGGACTAGAACAAGCGGCTTACTAAGTATGCTGTATGAATTGTCCATACCTAGTAAACAATTATTGGAGAATAAAAAATTCACCACCATTAGCGGATGTTTTAGCGGGTTAAATTAGAATTTAATACGATCTTCAAAAAATCAAATATGATATTTCCGAAATATTTAGATTCACATCAAATAAATAGCAAGCTGTTGAACTCCATATTGAGTGAATATACTAATAAAGCTATAATTTACCCAGACGGCTCTAAATTGAATGATGGGAAAGTAGGGTCTGCAGTGTATATTCCTTCCAAAAAGAAATCACTTAAAATAAAGCTTTCTCCACATTGCTCTATGTACACTGCAGAAGCGGTAGCTATTAGGAAAGCTCTGGTTTCACTAGAGCACGCAAATTTGCAAGATACTGTGATCATCACAGACTCCAAGTGAGTTCATAGTGGACTTAATAATACTGAGTTAAACCATAAGACATGTGAGCTGATATGTGACATTAAACTATTAAACAAAAATGAGAAACAAAGATGTAACTTTTATTTGGGCAAAAAGTCACTCCGCGATAAAAGAATATGAAATAGTAGACGAGTTTGCTAAGGATTCTACTCATTCAAGTATACAAAAACATATTTACACAGTATCAGATCTAATCAATTTTTATAATAAATAAGTAAATTTTAATTGGCAAGACAGATGAAAAATATTGGCGAATACTTCAAATAATCAGTAACACAAAATTCGTCCTACGTTACAATCCGTCACAGAATTACCAAACATATTCCATTATAATATATCTAAACGATCAGCAGCAACTATCACAAGATTAAAAACTAGTCACGTTGCTGTTCCTGCCCACCTGACTAGATTAAACATTATAGAATCAGGAAAGTGTTTATGCGATAATATTTCCCAGTGTGATGTCAATCACATCCTGTTTGGATGTATTAAAAATAAAGCACTCTCATATACGTTTCATGAAAACCTGGTTAAAAGTAATGTGCAACTTCCAGTAAACATAACCCACCTACTGTCATTGAATCAGAAATCTATATACGAACTCATATGTAATCACTTATATGCATCAGGATATATAATATAAATTTGGTACAATCAAGTTTTAATTGATAAACGTAACAAAAATCATTTAAAAATCTGTGGCGAAAGGACTAGTTTCTATGGCAAACACACTATCATCAGCATCATTATCATCGAGTAATAAATGTTGTTCTACCAATAATTATTCACCGATTGATTTGTAGAAAGAAAATAAATCATGGTATTAATTCTAGAATTAAATATTTTAGAATCCAACTTTACTAATTGTTTTTTCCTTTAGTAGACACAACTAGGTTATCAGCGTATAGGTAAGTGGGCTTGTAAGGGTTCTTAAATGTTTTTGATTATATTATTTATTCCTACTAGAAATAATGTTGGACTAATTATAGATCATTGGAGTGTACCATTTTCCAAACCATCAATATTCTAAAAAATATGATTTAGCAGTGACTTAGCAGAAATATGATTTTAGCTTTAAAAAGATCTGTTGTTTAAAAAGTTTTGGATTTAAAAAACAAATCAGCGATCTTGAATATTTCATATATGAAAATGTCCCAAGATGTTGTGCTTCCAAGCTTTATTAACACATTGTAAGTTTGTTACATGAGCTTTATGATCTTACTTCTTCTTCTTTGAGTGCCTCTGCTATCGGAGATTGGATATCATTATGGCGATACAGGCCGTAAGCTGGAGTACTTGGGACATATTATGAGAAATTAAGGCAGATACGAGCTACTAAAATGCATTTTGCAGGGTAAAATTGAAGGAAAAAGAGCCCCAGGACGAAGAAGAATATCCTAGCTTGCTAACCTGAGAGCATGGTATAGAAAGACCTCAACACAGGTATTTCGTATAGCAACCAACAAAATCATCATAGCCAGAATGATCGCCAACGTTCGGAACGGACAGGCACCCTAAGAAGAAGAAGATGGCGATTCTAACCACTCCTAACAGCCAAACCACTCTCTTAAATTTCTCATCCAGGACATTCTTCTACGGCCTGGATTTCTGCGTCCTTGGATCTTTCCTTGCATTATATTTTGTAGGAACGTGTACTTTGTCCTCTCATCGGGTGGCCTAAGTATTCAAGTTTTCTCTTTTTTATATTCATAATAATTTTTAACATTCCTCTGTTTAAGAGTCCATGCTTCAACACCGTAAAGCAAAGTACTGAATACATAGCATTTTAACATTCTAGTTCGTAGATGAATACTAATATCACGATTACAAAATAATTATTTCATTTTCAGAAAGGTAGACCTGGCAATTTCAATACGTCTTTTTATTTCGTGATTTTGGTGACCTGTTTCATTAATGAGTGTTCCCAAGTATTTGTATTTGCTTACTTTTTCAAGTTGGGTACCGTTTATTGTGATACTGGTGTCATAAATTGGATTCTTACTGAAGGTCATATATTTGGTTTTTTTGACGTTCATCCTTATGCCTTAGTTATTACATATCTCATTATCACAGTATCGTCAGCATATCAAATGTTATTGATAACTTCTCTATTGACTTTTATCCCTTCGTTTGCATCCGAGAGAAAGATAGCTTCTCTTGTACCTAATCCTTTTCTGAATCACATCTGTGTATCGTTAATATCGATATCTAACTTTTGATAGAGTCGGTTGTGGATGACTCTAAGAAATATTTTAAGCAGGTCACTCATCAAGGAGATTGTTCGATGATCTAAACATTGCATTGCCTTAGTTTTCTTCGGCATGGTGACAAACGTAGACAGCAACCATTCTTGAGGTATTATACCAGTACTGTATATTGTATTAATTAGATGTAATATTATGGTTACGGATTTATCATTCAAAAGCTTTACCAGTTCTGTAGGAATTTCATCAGCTCCATTTGCTTTACCATCTTTAGCGTTTCTCATTGCGTATTCCACTTCTTCTTTCAGTATGTCTGGCCCAGTTGCATTGATTATCTGAGTTAAGTTGTTTCTATCGTCTTCAAATAATACATTCAGGTATTCTGTCCATCTTTTTATTTTATTCTCTAGATCTACAATAAGATTTCCATCTTTGTCTTTAAGTTCACCTATCTGGCATTTTTTTATGTTTCCTGTTATATCTTTTACTTTTTTGTGTATATTGAACGCATCGTACTTTTTCTCATAGGTTTCCATTTCTTCACACTGTACTTTAATCCACTCCTCTTTGGCTTCTTTTATTATCTTTTTTATGTGTTTATTTATTTCTTTGTATTTGTCTGGGTAATTCTTCATCTTTCTTCTTTGTTCCATTAAGTCTAGTATATCTTGTGTCATCCACCTATTATTCTTTGTTGTTGTTTTTGTAAGATATTTCTTTGCTGCTGTTTGCATAGCTGTATTTATGTACTTTAATTTTTGTTAACGTTATTGGTATCGTTAATTTGTTGCTGTACTGAACGGAGGTTTTCATTTATTTCTTCTCCTGTTTCTTGTCTTATATTTTTGTTTCTTTTTTGTTTCTAAGTTTATTTAAATCTAGTGCCTTTATGTGTGGTCTTCTAATCTTTTTTGGTCTCGCCTCTATCAAAGTAACTACTGGGTTATGATCTGATCCTATATCAGCTCCTAGATACGTCTTAATACATTTAACAGCATTATGATACCTCCTTGCTATCATAATGTAGTCTATTTGATTTCTCACTATTTTTTCTTTGGTATGTTGTGGAGATGTCCGTGTATGTAACCGTCGAGGAGGTAATTTGAAAAAGGTATTTGTTATTACGAAGTCTTCACTTTGGCAAAATTGAATTAATCGATCTCCTCTATCATTTCTGTTTCCAAGCCCATATTTTCCTACTTGTTTTCCTACCTTACCGTTACCGACCTTGGCATTAAGATCGCCCATTATTATGTTAATGTGTTGTTTTTTGATTATTTTCAGTATTTCTTCTAAATCGTTGTAGAATTGTTCTATTTCATTGTTATCTTTATCTGCTGTTGGTGCATAGACTTGAATAAGATTTATTATGTTGTCTTTCTTTAATTTGTATTAATATTAAGCGCTCTGGCGCTATATTTCCCAGATCCTGGCCACTGGGTATCGCTGATTCCTAAAACATCGATGTTTGGTCTATTCATTTCTTGTTCAACATTATCCAGTTTTCCTGCAGAGAACAAACCTTTAACTTTCCACGTTGCAACTCTTAAAGTTGTTGGTTTCTGCGCTCTTGTACAAGGATTTCGCATGTCTACGACTAAGTAAGTCTTGTAGTCTTGTGTTTTTCTCACTCTACCGGCGAGAGTGATAAAAACACTACTCTACTCTCTTCTACACTAGTCTCTACTCTCTCACTCTCTCACTATTCCCATGATCAGTAGAGTTTCCAGTATTTTTGTTGTACACCATAATGACTTAACTAGGGGTACTTTATGAGTCTTTAATGCAGTGGTTCTCCATTGCTTTCTGCATCCTTCCGCCGTTGACCGTCCTTGGTTCATTCGCCTTCGAGACCGATTTCTCGATCTCCGGACAAAAGAGTGCCCTTCCACATATTAGCTTTTCCGCCCGAAGCCGTTGGCCAGTAAATGGTGGGATAGCTTATACCGGCAATCATTCGGTAAATTACCTGTTGGTCCACGGGAGGTATTATATTTCCCTCCTGCCCACCGGTAAACCAAGTCGGGCATTCCCCTATCCGCCACCTGGGGACGCGCTCTGTAGGGGTTACAGGTTCCCCCATGATCTTACTGTCCAAGTCTAAAATATTGTGTGTGGTTGACTAATCTTTTCTTAAGCTATTTTGCTCTGAGATTAAGAAATTGGAATTTTCCAAAACCCACAAAAGCCCGGAATTAACAATATTTTCTAGCAATTTGCAGGCTGTCGATGTCAGATATATGAGTCGGTATCACTCTGGCTCATATTTATGTTTGTTACTTTTTAGAAAAGAAGTCACCTTTGACCAAATAACTAACCAAACTTTGGTAAAGCCAAATTTTGTTAAATGTATTTAAAATATATCTTATAGCTGAAACAACGAGATGTTTTAAAAATATCGTCAGGTTCGGGTTTAAGTTAAGAAGATTTGAGTTTATTTCTTAAAAATAGATATGATGGTTTAAGAAATTTTTTTGAACTTTTATCGGATGAATTGGATTTTGTTCACCGAATTCGTTGGTTTAAGATAATTGGCGATATACTTTTGATTAGTAGCCTTTATTAAATTTTCTTAAAAATGGTTGCACTGCTCGATGGAGTTTCTCTTTTTAGGGAGACAAATAAAAATCGATGTTTACCACTCTTTGGGTAATACGCCTGAACTATAAATTTGGTTGAAGATTGTCACTAAAGCAGTAATGTGCTTTTCATCTAGAATTTTTAGGATTTCTATAGGAAGCATGATGTCAGGTCGAGGGCTTTTCCCACTCTTCATTGTTTTTAATGAGTGCAATATTTCTTCTTTTGTAATATATGGACCTATTTCTTCTGACGTAAGTTCTATGTGCTTCAGATATCGTTCATTATCAAACAATTCGTCGATATATTTTGCCCATATTTGGACTTTCTCGTCCGTATGTGTTATAGTAGTCCGGTGTCTATCCAGAATGCACGAGCGGGATTTTGTTTTCTTAGTCCTGTCAGTTCTTTAACTTTCTTGTCTAGTTTAAACATATCATATTTATTTTGAAGGTCTTTGATTTCTTTGCATTTCTATTCAAAGTATTTTTCTTTTGCCTGCTTTATCATCTTCCCAATCTCTCGGTTTATTCCTCTGTATTTAATGTTGTCCTCGTTTTTAAATTGCCTCCGTTGTTCCATTATATTGAGTATCTCGCAATTCGTCCATTCTTTTCTTTTTCCTTGCAATAATCTTTAGTATTTATTCACATGGTTCCAGTAGACAATGTTTTAGTCGATCTCTGTACTCGTCAGTATCATTGGTGTTTGTATTTCATTTGCTGCAGATCATATTGAAGGCATTCTTTTACTTTAGGTTCTTCAAATTTGCTTGTATCTGTTGTAGGGATTCTTTGATGTGTTTTAATATTTTTAACGGTAAGTTTAATCTTGGCAATAAATGGATTGTGATCTGAAGCCACGACTAATCCAGGATATCCTTTTACAGCTTTAACAGCATTACGATATTTTTCATTGATCATAATGTAGTCTATCTGGTTCCTGACTACTTTCTCCGATGTATCTGCGAGCGATCATTATGTATACAGTCGTCTGTTTGGTAATTTGAAAAATGTGTTTGTAATAATAAAGTTCTACTGTTGACATAATTGTAACAGACAGTTTCCATTCTGATTTAAATTTCCCAGACCATAGTTTCCTTTACACTTTCCGATTTGTCCCTGTTTAACCTTTGCATTGAGGTCACCTAGGACTATCGTGATTTCTCTTGTTTTCATTATTCTAAGTGCCTTTTTGATATCTCGGTAAAATAATTATACTTCTTTTTAGTCGGCATTCGCTGTAGGAGAATAAACTTGTATCGAAGTCAGTTTGGCATGAGATGTCACTAACTTCAGTATTACCTTTTACCATTACGCTTTCTGAGATACGGAAATAGCATTCCACCGCTCCATTAGATTTTTTATTAACTATTACGGCCACGCCGTATCTGTGTTGGTTATTCTCGCTACCAGAATAATATATTGTGGCTTCGTCTGTTGAAAAACAACCTGAGTTCGGCAACCTGACTTCACTGATACCCAGTATATTGATATTAATTTTTAAATACAATCTCTAAATTGATGAACTGACCCATAGCTTTGTTAACTCAGAACTTACTTCCGTGGCCTAATATCAATTATGTTGTATTTACAAGTATAAGAATAGCACGGAATAAAAAAATACCAAGCAATACCCTATGTACCTTTTATCAATTTATCATACCATATAGATTTAAGTATATCAGCTGTATAAAATTAGATTGACATAAAAAAAAAAAAACAAGTTTATATTATATAATTATCAATATAAATAATTTATAAAAAAACTGTCTCTATTTAAATATTTAAACAAAAATTCGCTCCGATTTTCTAGACACATCTTGGGTTTTTAATAAAATAAAACTAAACTTTAAGTTGTCTCTACTTATGCTGCTTTTCCAACACTCCTGATCTCGTTTATTTAGTTCAACTCTTTACCGAGTTTCAATTTTATATTTTATAAATACTTACTGTCTAAATCTAAGTTAAGTAACTAATTAATAAAAAGTAATTAGATATACAAATAGTTCTTAGTATCCGAATATTAGAAAACTCAAACACACTTTCATTGTTAAAATGCGTTAGGCTTTTGATAGCTTTCTTTCTTCCCGTGTCTTCATCTCGTGTGAGAGCGTCTGCCAGTACGGTATTTTTGCCTTTTATATTTTTGAACTCGAAATTGTGCTCAAATAATAATAGTATTTCTCGATATATTCTATTATTAATAAAAGATGTACCAAGGCTGCGTGATTCATCTCTATTGTGAATTTATCTTTTAAAAGATCGAATCATAACACATAAAATAACACACTTGCAAATTATAATTCAGTTATACTATACCTTTTTTTCATGTGTTTTCGTGACCTTTGATATAAAACATATAGGAACTTCTTGACTATATTGTATATGGGTTAGGACACCTGCAGAGAATAAAAGGGCTCTCGTATTTAGGATGGTATACTTTAATTCTCTTAGAAAATTCTTCTTTTAAATAAACAAACGCTTCTTTCTGTTTTTTCTTCCAATTTATTTTATTCCCTTTTTCATCAATTTAATTAAGGGTATTTCTTACTTGCTTATATCGGGAATCAATTTTATTTTTAACAATCTACCATTCCAAGAAAACCCCGCAACGTTTTCAAATTTTTCGGTCTCGGATAATCATTTATATTCTGCACCCTATCTTTCGCTAGACTAATTTCTTTTGTATCTTATTTGAATCCCAAGTACACAACTCCTCTTTGGAAAAATTGACACTTTTCAATGTTTAGTAGCTTCGATTTATCTAATTCTTCTAGTACAATTTTGATGTGTTTCAAATGACTCTGAGCATCCAGAGAAAAAATGAATAGACTGTCTATGTCTATGTTATGTACAATGAAATGTTCATGAAGATTGAGGATGATATTTAAAGCTCGTACGTGTGCTGCACATGCAGTCTGTAATCCAAATGAAACTATCTTGAACTGATACGATGCCGTCAATTGAAAAATCTGTAAAATTTTTACATTTCTCAGGTAACTAACCTTCTAACTGATTACATGGTATCAGCCAAAACTATGTTTCAAATCAATTTTTGAATGTATATGGGTTTCAGTTAAAATAGTTTCTTCCAAAAATAGACTCAATATTCAAGAGTGATATTGTGTTCATATTATGATGCAGTGTGTTGATTAATATTCCTCGCATCCAGACATAGCCTCAAATTTCCGGTACTTTTCTTCACAATGACGATGGGACTTATATATAGAGAATCACATCTTTAAATAATTTGGCCTTTTGTCATCTTTTCAATTTCTCTTTCACATCTTTTCGGTACTTATACGACATCACGTAAATTTTTGGTCGAGAATTTTTCAATTTTTTTACCTCAAATGAATGTTCGTAATTTATCGCATCTCTGTTTTCTGTATTTATCAACTCTATAACTTTTCCGAATTGGTCGTATTTCATTGTCCATGCTTTCTTCGCAGATAAGTTTCGTTTCTTTGTCACCTCATTGTTCACACAGGTTAATTTCTTATTCCGTATCCATGTGGGACTCGCACTCTTCTTTAATCACTAAGGTCTCGATAACTTCTTCTTTTTCTTGTCTCTGTATGTCAGTCTCCTTGTTCCTTTCTTCGGGAACTTCTACTATCTTCTTCCCCACGAAGCTTGTGTTTTTACTTTTTGTGTGAAACTCACTTCAAGCCATGACTAACATTTATATTATTTTCTTTTTTCTCTTCCTTCTTCTTCTTCTAGGTCCGTTTCTTTTGATGCCTCCCAGGCATTAATTTCTCCTAATTTTCTTTGTTTCTTTCGTTGGTTATTTTCTTGTTTTTGTTTCGTTGTCATATTTATTTTTAAACTACGTTCCTTATCCACTTTTTACTATTTTTTCTGCCCCTTCCTTTTTTCTTTCGAATTTCTTGTCCAGTTCGAAAATCACCATCCAATTTCATCAGCTTGTTTTTAAATCACGTGTCTTCTTCCGACAATTTATTCACCCCACGATCATATCGTAAGACATATTCGGCATTATTATGCATTATAGTGAAAAACATTGTTTTCTAATCCGTATTATGACTCGTATTCCCTCATTTGAATCCTTCCTTAATCCCTCATCCTTCATCAAAATTATTGAAAGACTTATAAAAGTTCGACTTATGCCCTTTCTCCTTAAATATAATATTTTATCGCAAAATCAGTTCGGCTTTTTGTCTAATAAATGCACTAGTGATGCCATATTTTCTAAGTTACATGATGTATATTTATCACTAAACAGTAACCTCTCCTCCGCCACCGTTTTCTGCGACTATTCCAAAGCCTTTGACTGCGTAAATCACGACATTCTATTAAAAAAATTAACTTTCTATGGAATTCGGGGTGTCTTTGAACTGGTTCAAAACTTACTTGGTAGGTAAAAAACAATTGGTTAGAATAAATGACACCGACTCTAGTTGTAAAGATATCGAGTGTGGAATACCGCAAGGTTCAGTATTAGGTTCCATTCTTTTTTAACTTTTCATTAATGACATCACTTACTTAAAAATTAAAGGGAAAATTTTTCTATTTGCTGATGATACCAGTATTACTTGGAGCAGCTCTGATATTTCAACGCTTCTTTCAATTATAACCGCTGATTTACTTATAATCAAGGCTTGGTCAGACTCCAACTTACTTAGCTTTAACGTGGATAAGACTGTAGCATTATCTTATAAAGGAGTCATGCAACCCTTGCTTTTGAATGAGAGCCAAATCAATATCGTAAATTCCGTGAAATTTCTAGGTATTCTCATTGACAGTGATCTCAAATGGTCCTTGCATACTGACTCCTTAAGGAAGAAACTAGCCTCAGCTTGCTTTGCAGTAAGATCTGTTTCGAAGGAACTAAATTTATCTTCTGTCAAAATGGCATATTTCTCATTGTTCGAGTCCCATCTTCGATATGGGCTTCCATTTTGGGGTTCTAGTACAGCGGCCCAATTTGATACTATTTTTAAGTTGCAAAAAAGAGCAATCCGTTATCTATTTGGTCGCAAACAAACAACTCATTGCAAGACCTACTTCAAAAATCACGGAATTTTGACGCTTCCCTCTTTATTTATTTTCGAAACGGTTCGTTTGATTCGAAAGCATCTAAACATTTTTCCCGATAGACCTGACCATGGCTACTCCATTAGAAATTCGGATTGTAACGTTTATTTGCCGATCCCGTCCACTCAGCTAGTAAAGAATTCTATTCTATATCGTGCAAACAAACTTTATAATCACCTTCCAAGAGAAATTAAATCCGCAACATCCTTATTAAGTTTCGTAAGGTGACAAAAATCTATCTCTCAGAAAGACCATATTATTCAGTTGACGAGTTTCTTAATGTATAACAAAGAAACAAAATTAGTATTGTTTATAATTACATTTGGGTGTCTCAAGCAGTGGCTACAATTTGTCTCATTTGTTTTTGTCTGTACAAATTATGTAGGTTATACAATAATTTTACTAATTTAAAATTGTGTTATTCTGTTTTTTAATATATTTGTTTTATACTTTTTGTACTATTTGACTGATTTATTTTTTAGCTTTGTCCATAAAATTGTTCAATAATTTTCAGTGACAATAAAGCATATTTCTATTCTATTCTATTCTATTCTATTCTATTCTATTTATCGTTTGCGCCCAATAAGGTCACCCGCGGTATTCTGTAAATTAATTTTGTCAACTCTACTTCTTTTAGTTTTCTATTTATTAGCGATATTTTTGATCCAGAATATATTAAAATTTTATTCAGTTTTTCGTTGATAAAACCTTAACAAAATTTAAATTTTTAATTTTTGTGCTTTGTCATTTTTTTCAGAGAGTTTGATAAATTCTTTTGGGCGAGAAAAAATTCCGGCCTGTTTCTTTGCTTCTAGTGGGTGCTTTCGTGAAAAGACGCCTGCTGTACCTCGGTTGGTTGTTCGAGTTTTCTTCCTCGTATCCATGTATATTGATATTGTTGACTTCTCTTCTCGTTCCTCTCTTTCGTTCGTCGTTGAAACGGTTTTCTCGATATCTCTGTTTATTTGGAAGCCTGTTATTTTTGTTTATCTCTGCGTGTTTATCGCTCTAGTTTATCTCTACCGCAGAGATAAACCGCAGAATTTGCACGGCTAATATTAAATTTCGTTAATATTAAATAATTAATATTAAATAATTCTTAAATTAAAAGAAGAACTTTCAAATTGTGAATTTAAAAATGTTTGCTTACAATCAGGTTTTCTGCTGCCACAAACAAATTCACAAACTTTCTTCCACGATTTACTACTTTATCTCTCAACGTAAAAACACCTTTTTTCTTGTAGTTCTATGGTCAAAAACCCCTAACGACCTTTTATTATTTTCATGTTGAATAGTCAGCTTTTATTTTTACACAATTTACATTACCTGGAAACCGAAGTTTAATTTTATAATATACCAATCCGTACTTTCTAAATCTGAGTTAAGTAACTAATAAGATAAAAGAAAATAATTAGATATACAAATAGTTCTTAGTATCCAAATAATAAGAAAACGCAATGAGGAACAGCGAATGATATGGGTTGCTGCAATTAATTCTTTAAGAAGAAGTTAAAGGATAACGATGACTAGGAAGGCAAAAAATTTCCTGACTGAAAAATCTACGTACATAGTTCAACACAGCAACTACAAATCTTTTTAGAGCCGCAGTTTGGAAAATACAGATTGCCATGATACCCGCCAACATCCAAATGGAAGAAGAAGGAAAACCCAAACACACTTTTATTGTCTTGTTGTTATACACTTATAGACTTTTAAAATTTTGGTGGTATTTCATGAAAAGTGATCACTTCACATGAAAAGTGACACGATAAAATAGGTTGCAAGTTTGGTTCATATATTGACAAATCAATTGCTAAAAACTCTCATTTTGCTGCATTATATCAAATATTCCTGCCCTCATTAAGTAGATTGAAATTGATATTATTTCGGATAGTTTCTATTTTTCTTCCCATTTTGGTCAATTTTTTTGAGTCCCATAATGAATTATGTACCTACATCAAAATCTCCCTGTAATTGGAGGTATACGAATCTGATATAAAAGATTAGAAATGTCTGTTATACTTGGATCAGAATTAACAGTGATATAAATACTGCAGATGTTAACTTTAAGTGGACTTACTAAGCACACGGCTACAGCTTTTAGATTTGTTATTAGAGGAATACTGCAATATTCATAGGAATTCTCGATAAAAATTGAAACTCTACCACTGGCATGTTCTTGATTCTGCCTAATTTTAGATACGCTTGTATAATTGCTTAAATTATGAATTTTGTTATTTTTAAAATGACTTTCTTGTAGACAAATTATAGAAAAAGGCTTTTGAGCAATTATTAATTGTAACATTTCTAAACGGATATAATAACCGTTCAAATTCCACTGTAGAATAGACTTGAACGTGAACTTATGTAGAAGGTTCGATCGAGGAGTCGCTATCGAGCTGAGGTTTTAGTTGTCGAGTAATTGGATTAATTATTTTAGTACATCGCGATTTCATTTTTTTTATATAATGTGGGGATATATATTTTTTTAACAAATTAAGTAAGTCTAATGTGTCTTCTGTATAAGTTTTAGATATACTCAATTTATCTGGAGATCCTAAAGCATTTTCAAAAAAATCAGTTAGTTGTTTAAAATTTAGTATCGGCGTTATAAGTTTATTAGTAAAAAATCTTTTACGGGTTTCATCTGTTAGTTTTGTATTTTTTAAGTTTTTGTATTGGTTTTGTAAAATTTTCTTTAGGTTCGTGTAAAGATGAGGTTAAAATTTCATCAAGGTTTTCACTGCGCTTAGCGGTGTTCACTTCTTTACTAGGTGTATTAGTTATTTCAAGTATATCAGGGGTATCTATTGATATGCTATTTGATAGGGCATGCAAGTGTTAAGGAAGAGTTTGAGATTGATGTATGAGGTTGTGAAACATTAGATGTTGATAATTGGGTAGTTGTTATATTTGTATCTGTACATGTAGTTTAAGAACTTGGGAATGATATTTAGGGTGATATTTGTGATGCAGATAATATTTAATTAAGAAGGTATAGTCGAAGATTGTAAGGAAAAGGAATTTTCTGAAGATGCTGATGTGATCGGGACGTCATGTGGAAGAGTATTAACTACTGTATTTATAGTAGTAGTTGTCACTGTTGTTGTTAAGTTTTAACTTGGTTTTGTACAGGATGGACAATTTGCTACAAAATGGTTAGATAGTGTAAAATAATAACACACCTGTTTTTCTAAAGATAATTAAATATGATAAGATGTTTGATCGTGGTTTATGACAATTGAGAGAGAAATTAATGTAGCTTTCAAAGGAGAGATAAATGTTTGTCTTCGAAAGCTCAGTATATGTCTATATTCTGGGTTTGTTGTACCTATTCGCAACAAAATAATTAGAGTTAATAAATTGAGACCTAGCTTTTTAAGATTAGATTCTATAAAAGTGTGAGGAATACTAGGGCAAACATAAGAGATCAGTAATCTTTTATTTGATGTAATTAAGCGTCGAGAATATTTATTTGTTGATTGATAGTTATTCTTCCGTTGTCAACATTCATGACAGTTTCTAGTAATTCTTCACTAGCTAGGTATATTTAAATACGGTGATGTAAAATTCATAGATAAATTTATTAAAGATTATCAAGAAGATAAAAAAATAATACATATTGGTTCTATAATTTTTCCCAGTGCAAGTAAATATTCCTCAAGTTTGGCATTTTTCATAGCATTATATAAAATAGCTTGTATTTTGGATGGGAATTTTGGAGTTGAATTGATTAACGCTGCAGAATATGAAGAATTTTTATATGATGTCAATGACGTTTGGGGATCGACGCCCCTGGACCATTAACATAATCCATTTTCGTTGTTTAATGACATCAGGCAGGTAATATAAATAATATGAACTTATTTTCTAATTCTTATCTTGGATGTCTTAGATATCTTAGATGTTGTCATACACTTTTTAGTGGTTGATATCACCATATTGAACGATATGGCTGTGAGTTTAAATTGATGTAGGAATTGTACGTCGTCCTCGTTTTTCGCAATCAATGCCGCGTCATCTGCTTAACACAAGATTTTAATCTCTCATCTTTTATTATTTTATCCATAATAATGTTGAAAGAAATTGAGTCAGTGAGTCACCCTATTGGTATTGGATAGAAAGATATTGGAAAGAAAACTTTGGGATCAAAATTTTCGGGTTGTAGGATATTTCTACGTCCATGTGGTTTTTTTATTTTATAAGTATTTTTAACAACACTATAACTTTTATAATAAGTACCAATAGAAAATTTACTTAATAAAATATAATTTCTAAAATAATAAGGAGTGGTTTAGCATAAACCAATATTTTAAATAAACTAGTTTTAACTTTATACACATAAAATATTTATTTTTATAGTAAGCACAAACTACAATTATAGCGTATCGTCCAAATGTGTTCTAGAATTCTCTTTTAAAACTAACATAACCATTATTTTAAATCCTGAGTTGCAATAAGAAAACAAAGAAACGCTATTAAGAAAAGTGCTATGTGGTCGTAACGAACATCAAATACCCGTGGCACTCATGCATAACATAAAACGCAGTTGGTAGCGAGCGTGCTCATGTTGCAACCTCAATTTACCGTGTTATAGTCAATCTCTTAAGTTTTAAAGTAAAAAGGGTTAGTCGGATTTAAAGTTGCAAAGCAAGACGAAATTACAGACAAGAGAAATGATTGTAAAAACCAGTGTCGGATTATTATCAGTATAAACGGGACTAAATAACAGAAAAAACTGTGTTTCTGTATTTTTCTAAAAGATGTCTTTAATAAATATAATTATTACTTATGAATACTGGCTATTTCTTGAAAGGATGACTAATATTCTTAAACATAACATACATTAAACTTCCTTTTTCTTATATCGTGCTGAATTATTTCCATTGTGCTGGAATTATGATGATTGTTTGTGTCTAGGTATATAATAATAATAATAATAGAGTTTATTTATAACAAAAAATTGTGGTACAATATAAATTTACACATTTTATATAATATATAAATAAACCCAGTTTCTCACAGAGGGTGTCTGAACCTTGGACTACAAATTGTACGTGATAGTTTTGATTTTTATTTGTTTAATATATTTTTATCCGACAAATTACAATTATAAAAACTTTCAAGCAGTAAAATGAAAACTGTTGACAAATTATAATTAAGAAAACACAAAATTTAAATATACAACCTTTATCGGACATTTCAGATTACAATACCTGTTTATTAATTCATGCAATATATATTTATTACCATGCATCCATTGTTTTAATTTTTTTTTTAATTATTATACTTGAGTATTGTTTTGATGATAGATGGTAGGTAATTGAAAATGTTTGGTCCCAAAAAATTAATGCAGACGAAAATAAAAAAACATGGAAGGTTACGAAGTGGTCAGACAATTTAATTAATTAGGCCCTGTTATTACTAGTGAAGACGAGATCCGTCGATGCATCACAATAGCTAGATCGGATTTGACAAAAATTTGGAAGAACACTGACGTCACAAAAAACAGAAAATTACGCCTTCTTCGAGCATTGATACTTTCTATCGCCACCTATGCTTCGGATACTTAGACAAAAAAAAAGCCGATACAAAGCGTATGAAGTGTGAATCTACCGTAGAATGTTGCGCATATAATGTATTACCCTACACACAAATAACTCGATTCTAGCAGTACTTAACATAAAAACTAGACTCATTACAACTAGCAACCAAAATATACTAAGATATTTTGGACATATAACTAGAAGAAGAGAAGGCAAGGAGGGAATATAGTTGAAGGTAACCTAGCGGGTAAAAGATATACCAGAAATACCAGAAATAATCAAACATATTACATGACGCCACTTCATTCTTACGAAGTAGAAAATATAGATGAGGATGTTATCAATATTTTAAACATCTAATAATATATTCAATAATCCAACGAAATTATATGCACAATTAATTATTAATCTCTGTGATTTGATTAGGATTGAAATCTAGCATTGTTTCTACAAATTGATTTTTATTTATTCGTACTATGATATACTCGTTAATTTTTACTGGAGGAATATTATTATTATTTAAACTAATTTAAATAAAAATCGTATATAGTCTATTCCATGAATATACGACTGTTTTGGATTATCGCGAAAACAAAAAATATTTTATTGTACAATATAAAAAGTACGAAAGCAAATTGCTTAATTATTCTAATAAAGAGAATCTACTTTATAAGTTTGACATAATTTAGTACTGATTCTAGTTTCAAAAGGTGTGTATTAAAGACAAAAATTCCACGACATGTGTTACATGTAGATAACTTCATATTTAATCTACATACTTATTTTACTTCTGAGAAAACTAATGGGAAAACCTTTACTTTCACTCTGTCTTAGTAGCACAAAATAAAAGTCAATTTTGCAAAAAGCCAAAAGTGGATGAACAAAATATCACACAATAGAAATCTAGCCGCTACCTAAAGACTATAGGCAAAATCAAATTTGTAGGCAGATTATCATGACAATATTAATACCAATATGTTTGTAAAATGGGTGAAAGGAAAACTGTTGCCAAGTTTACTTAACCATATGTTATAGTACTGGATAATGCTTCGTACCATTTGGAAATTTTAAATAAACAACCAAAAAATGCCTGGACCGTAGATTAAATAAAAAAATCGTAAACTAATGAAAATATTACATTCTATCAGTATCGTTAAGTCTCAATTACTAACTTTAGCTGAAAGTTATGCATAATCAAATATAAATATAGTAGATGAAGTTCTACATAGCTTTTAATATCGTGTGTTAAGACAACTGCCTTATCATTGCCAAATCAATCCAACTGGATATATTTGGGGGATATGCAACCATATTGGATACATGGGTTACAGTGACAAGGAGACTTGTAAACATAACAACAATCATTGGGTACTGCCATTGCTGAAATTTGGGAAAACAGTTTAAAAAAATGAGAAGACTTAATTGAAAAATGGTGGATTCATGAAGGTCGCATTAAAGCAATAAGTCCTGTTATAATTTAATATCTGAGTAAGTATATCGACGACAATGCTTGTGACTGAATCATGGTTGATAAAAGTGTTTTAAAAATTGGGAGAATATACTATTGTACAATTCAGTACATTGGACCACTGTAAATGGATTCTTTCACACGAAATTCAAAATAGTCGTATATTCATGGAATAGGCTTTATTTTTTTTGTGTGTAAATATTTAGTCCGTACTGGTTGTTGTCTACATTTGTTCCTTCTTACAAGTCTTTTAAGTGGTTTAGATTACTGGGGATTAAAACTGTATCGTCCACGTGCCATATATATTTTCATTTAAAGAAATTCGAGCATCAGTTGTAATTAGCTTCGTTGAAAATATGCTCGGAGTACAAATTAAATTGTAGTCGGGATAGTATGTAACCTTGTCTAACTCCTCGTTTGATTTCCATTTCTTCTTCTTTATTATTCTTCATTGCTGTAGATGTACAAATTTTTTTGTATTTGAATTAACTGGGCATGCTTCACTTTAAAACACGCCTTTTGGTAGCGTCAACAAAATGCATATATATAATAACGTTTATGTCCATTTACCTTTGTATTAGTAAATTAATAGCAAATGACGTTTTTCTGGTTTCCAAGTTATTTCTAAAACCAAATTGGTTTTCACTAGTTTTCTATCGCATCTAGTTGTTTGTATATCCGTTGGTGTATATTATTCTTACAACATTTTCAAGGTGTGGCTCATAAGACATTTTGGTGATATTCTTGTTTCGCAGTGTAATAATACTAAGTTTTGCATGATTTCTCTAGTATATGTAGTATTAAATCAGTAATCTAATATCTAAAGGTGTTATGTATCAATTAATTTTGGAAATTATGTGAGCATCTCGTTTAGCACTACTGGTTTATGGCATTTCGAATTTTTAATGCCATTCAGTTCATGCTTATTATGTGTTCGCTTATCTTCAAATAACTATGGTTTATATTCCTTATGTCATTTAAATTTGTCTGCTAGGTCTAATATAAGGTAATATATCTAAAAGTTATAATTACTCATTGGTTTTCCTCTTCCTCGTGTTTTCTTTCGCTTCCTAAAAACTCCATCACTTTCTTATGAAGATGGAAAATACATATTTTCTCTCCAGTTCCTCGATTTTTATACATGTTTAAAGCATATAATTGTCTTTTCCGTCTTTGATTTTCTTTTTTATCAACATTAGTCTTCTTGTGTTTTTCATTGTTTTTATTTTAATATTTTCTTTTGTTCGTAAGATTTTAAAATTCTCGAGTCATATACCTTTTTTAGCAGATAAAATGTGGTTGTACAAAATGTTAGTGTTGTTCGATGTAAATGCTTCTTTAAGATTCTCTCATATTACATTAACATCTTTTAAGTATCGATCTTGACCTAAGTTTGTCATGTTCCTGATTGTATTTTGTTTAATTTCTGTTTTTATAATTTCATGTTCGAGTTTTATCATGTAGAGTTTGTTAGTAGTTTTCTTTATATTTTTGTTGTAATTTTTTTTAATTAGCCTGAAACTTTCAACTGGTGAGCTATGGTCTGATCCGGCATTTGCACCTGATTATGTTTTTACTGATTGTATCGCATTTCTGCATTAGCGGTTAATAAGAATATAGTCTATTTATACTATGGTACTACGGTATGTGCTACCGATGTAGCACACGATATATTATACGATTTACTTTATTTCTAGTTACCAGTTCACAAGGCTTACACATTTATAAGTCGCACCTTCTTTAGCTTTGTCTTTATAATCTTGAAGTAGTATTGATGCATTATCTTTTTTTGTCTTTTAGATGTGTCCAAATGTCCACTTCTCACTATATTTTAGATAGTTACTATGGTCTGATTTAACTGGTACATTTTTCAGGTTTTCTTGCAGTCTATATCATCCCATTGTTGCCTTCTTTCTTATAAGTATATAAAATTGAGGAAAGCCAAGTGGTTCAAAGTTCCAAACATCCTAATCCCCTCCGGGATTAGGATGTTACATGATTTTTCCCTGTTGGTAAATTTTATGGTTTAGAATTGACAGCATCCCTGTCATTTTTGGAACTTTAGTTTATTTTAACCTTAAATAGAAGCCTCATTTACTGCTTGTTCCAGTTTCTTGATGATCAAGTCAGCTTGAGACTGATCTGATTGAGCCTGATATGTGTGTCACCGTCGTTTTGAATACTTTTGTAACTTTGCTATATGACTTAGTCTGTTCGTTAAAGTTTCTTGGATTTTTTGACAACTATGCGGCGGGAAGGGGTGATGTTAGTTTTGTGAGATTTCTTTTTGCCCTTGGCCTTAATCGGTATTTCCGCTTTGATTTGGTACTAATTTACTGTGGTTTATGTCTCAGTACCAATTTACATATCTCTTTATATATTTTTTTTTGAGCTACAGAAAGTTTGGTCTGTTCCTCTAAGAACGTCTTTTGGCCCAGTATTTGGGACAGGTACGCATAAAGTACTTCCTCTGATCATTCCCGTTGCATTTATAAATTTTTCGACGAAATTTTTTATTTTTGTATTTTTCTAATGTTGCAATATAAAATACATACAACCCTAAACTTTTACTTTTTATCATCAACCCCTATTTTTTATGGCTATTTTAGTCTAATCTATTATATAAAATTTCCCTGTCACAATGTTAGTTACCGTGCTCCTTCGAAACGGCTTTACCGATCTTTACCAAATTTTATATGCGCATTCAATAGGTCTAAGAATCGGCTACTATAAGATATATAGATAAAGTCACGTTCAGATGGCAGTGTACGGATCATCGAGCAAAAAGATAAAAGAGGGAATCTAATCGTTATGAAAAGGAGACCAAAAAGTGGCCTCTGATGGCGGACATATCCGGAAATCCAAAGGCGCTAAATTTAAATTTTCCAACACTTATTAACAAATAGCTATAAAATATTTTTCAGACGAGAAAGTTTTAATTAAATATTAACTATAATAGTCTAAAAAGTAACACAGTTGGTAAAAAACTTCAATATAAATAAAATTTCATGTGACAGTTGGGACAAACAATAACATAACCAAACTAAATTTGACTTCTTAAACAAGGAAAGACTATCTTTCCTTGTTTAAAGTGGCCTCTCAAGATAGCACTTCCTGTCTAACAATATTTATGCCCCCACTACCTTTACATTCCCTCTTTTATCTTTTTGCTCGATGGTACGGATATAGGATAACAGCGTTGCCAATTCTACTGCCATTGTAAGTTTTGCTACTTTTGTAAAATAAGCAGGGCCAAACTCACGGTAAACTAAGATATGTTTAGGTAAGCTAAAGTTGTTAATAGAAAATTCGTGAATGAAATAAATGATAATAATTCCTAAAATGCTTTTATACATAATACCGCAGTTAATAGGGAAAAAAATATGAAAAATATTCTACAGGTTTTTTAATGTTCTAAACGGTAGATAAGGGATAACTGATGATAATTCCTTGAAGAATTACAGCCAATTTTGCTTTGTTTATTTTTTAAAGAAAGATGAAGTTTGGAAAAAATCATTTTTTTGCCTATTTTGTTCCTCGTGCATTTTAGGGAAAAATGTTTCAAATAAATGTTGCAGATCTTAAAAAGTTTTTTAATTTTTTAGTTTGTAAATTAAAATATATAAACAAATGACTGAGATAATTGCAAAAAATCCCTAATTGAGGCCCCTAGAACACAAGGGTGTAAGTGCAGTTGCTTATCACTTAGCAACTGATATCTAACAACAGGCACGTACTTTTGGCTTCAAACTTTCTACATTAACAACAATAACACCATCAAAAATTACATGTCATTGAAAACATGCTGAAAACTGAAAAAATGCTACCTAGGTTTTTAAATTTATATCGAACTTTGAACAAAGATTTTTCAAAACTTTGTTTTTGGCACTTACACCCCTTGTGTTCTAGGGGCCTCAATTGTGCACTAATTTATTAAATGTTCATAACTTTATTTTTTGCATAATGACGTCTATTATAACTACTTGAAATTATGTCGATTAATAAGTTATTTAAGTGTGCTACATTTCAACCAGATCAACTAAATATTTTATTACCTTTACTGAGAAAAGAATACCCTCAAAAAACAATTTTCAATCATCTTCATTTTCATAATCTAGTTCATCTTCAGAGTCATCGTTTAATGAAATTCTAATAGGTTCAATGTCATCTTGAATGTTGTCTATTGTCCAAAAATTATTCTCCAATTTTATAACATGGTTGACGTAATTTTTCCAATGTCCATTGTTCTGTACTTTATCATAACCTTCATAAATCAATATTTTAACGTCGTTTTGTTTGAAACTTGAATTCTTAGAGGACACGTACCGTTTCACTTCACTCCACACCATTTCTATTGGGTTCAGTTCACAGTGTTAAGGCGGAAGTCTTAAGATATGTACGTCTACGCGGCATTGTTCGTCACTGTGATTCCTGTATTTTTCACCAATACAATCAATTTTGTATTTGTCATAAATATTTTTAAATACATTAGCAGTTTCCAGAAGTCCATTTTTTAAGTAATCTTCTTCAAAATAAATGTCCTTTTCATAGAGCCACTCCTTAATTTGACGTTTCACCCAATATTGTTTGGGAAAATTTAATTTCCTAGAGTGATACGATGCATTGTCCAAGATAATGACATTCTTTTTATTTTTTGGGAGATTGCCTTGTGTGCCATATATAAAACCCATGTCGTGCAATAGTCTTCTCAACGTACTCTTGGAAAAATTCGGAAGATGCTCCATTTGCTTAATTTTTTTCTAGTACTACGTCAAGGGTTGGAGGAATATTGTCCATAAAAAAACCGTGCACTACTTGTCTTATTCTAGACCGAGTTGGTTCATCATATCTATTCTCACGACTATTCAAATAACCGGTTCTTTTTTTTCTTATAGGATTTACGAGTGGACCATTTTTACTTTCACTTCTATATCGGAATATCGTTCGCTCAGAGACTCCAGTCATAGCAGAAACTTCCCGCACTATTGTTGATACACTTTTATCATTATTACTGTTTGATAAATAGTTAAAAACATTTAACACTATTTTTTTTGCATTCACTATTTAACAAATTACTGTTTTTGAATTTTATTACACTTGCGGCCATTTTGACACTGACACGACACAAACGTCTGATATCAACTGAAAATTCTTTTAATGATTCTCAAGTATTTACCTGAATTTATAATTGCTGGCATTAGACAATAATTTTGAATTTATAAATAGGTATATTTTTTTAATTCTAAATTATTTTTTAATGTCTGTAACTGTAAATGCAGGTAGAGAAAGTGTGTCATTAAAAGGACATTAAGATCAAAAACGGATTATACAAATAATTATTTCATTTCCACGAATTGTAAACAATTTTGAACAGAAGATATAATTCCGAAAAGACCAGATTTCCAAAATATAACTTTTTATTTTTAAAATACCAACAGAAAAATTATATAATTAAAAAAAATGTAGTATTTTTCCGTTTCACATTCATAAATATTTCCGAAATTATAATTCTTTTATAGGAGCCGGCCCATAACGTACGATTGTAGGTACGATTAAAAACTGACAACAATGTAGTTATTTCTGGTATATAGAAAGTACAGGCCTATCTCTGTAACGCTGCCATCTGAATGTGAATTTATCTATAGCTATTTTTTATACGCCTAAATGATAAGGGTTGTTCACCTTTAATTTTTTTCTTTTAATTTTTCGACGAAATTTTTTATTTTTGTATATTCATAATGTTGCATTAAAAAATACGTACAACCCTAAACTTTTACTTTTTTATCATAAACCCCTATTTTATAAAATTTCCCTGTCACAATGTTGGTTACCGTACTCCTCCGAAACGGCTTTACCGATCTTTACCAAATTTTATATGCTCATTCAATAGGTCTAAAAATCGGCTCCTATCTATTTTTTATACCCCTAAATGATAAGGGTTGCTCACCCTTAATTTTTTTATTTTAAATTTTTCGACAAAATTTTTTATTTTTGTATTTTCCTAATGTTGCAATAAAAAATACATACAACCCTAAACTTTTACTTTTTTATCATCAACCCCTATTTTTTATGGCTATTTTAGTCTAATCTAATATATAAAATTTTCCTGTCGCAATGTTAGTTACCGTACTCCTCCGAAACGGCTTTACCGATCTTTACCAAATTTTATATGCGCATTCAATGGGTCTGAGAATTGGCTACTATCTATTTTTTATACCCCTAAATAATAAGGGTTGTTCACCCTTAAATTTTTTCTTTCGATGCTGGAAGATGTAAACATTAAATCGTGTCCGAACCGGTATGAGCTGCCGACAACGTCGGCAGACGAAATAAAGATGGACATTTCGGTTAGTTTTTAAATATTTTTAAAGAACTGTTACTTGCATTTATGCATAAAATATTCATTAATTTTATAAATCGGATTATTTTTTCACTTACTATGTATTCAGTGATAACACTAATTTATTTACTATGCAATAAACACGAATATTTGAGAAAAGAAAAAAAATAATAAAGTGTTATCATTATACTGTTACTTATCGGAACGAGTAGACATATTTGGAACATCTTTAACAATTATATGTTAAATTTATTGTTGTTTATATGCCCTGCATCGCTTAATGAAATAAGGTATAGTAGTAACTTTCACAATTATTAATTTTCTATTTCTGTGTAACTCTCATAATACCTATTAATTATTACTATTTTATTTATAATAATAAAATTATTAATTTTAAGTGTATTTGGCACGATTAGATCAGTTAATGAAGTTTTATTTAAACAAGTGATTTACATAACCTTAAAAGTACTCAACACGTGTCACGAGCTCCAACCAACAACGGCTTTTGTGTTGTAAGTATACTTTTTAATATAATTATTTGAATTTTTTACAACTATTGTTTCAAATTTTTTTCATAAAACTAATATTTTCGCTATAGTTCTGGCCGTAATTATAATTATAACGTTTTCCATCATTAAGTAATTTCATTAATTCTATTTATATGCGTTTTCTAGAATAAGCAGTGCCCAGAAAACGCAAGGGGGCTGATTTGAGCAGTAATACAAGTAGGTCCAGAAGTATGAGAGATAAAAGATCCCAAAGAACCGAAGAACAAGTCCAGCAACAAAATGCTGATGCACGTGAGAGCATTCAGCAATTGTGTCAAGAACAATCAGAAGATAAACGAGCTGAGCGCAATAAAGTTATACGCTTAGAACAACGACAATCACGCCGTTTTACGGTTAATAGACGAAGAATAAATGACCAACAACTCCAACAGGTACATCGTGCATTTAAGTCTGATTCATTTTTGCGTCTAGCATTCCAGTACGAGTTCGATATTGAATATAATGCTCATTCAAAAGTGGTAATTGGTGCTATGGTTAAGGAATGTCCGCATTGTCATGCTCTCAAATTCAAAAATGAGCCACCTGGGATGTGTTGCGCGTCAGGAAAAGTGAAACTACCTGAAATTGAAACACCACCTGAACCATTAAATGGTTTACTTATCGGCATGGATCCAGATTCTAACGTATTATACATCCAGATGTCAACAATTTAAATTTGAAGATACAACAGTTGTTGCTACGGAACTTGGTATCATACAAATTTATTCATACAGTTTGCGATGCCAACGAAACTGTCAATTTTCCCACAGAATTTTGGATTTGGTTTTCCACAGGATTTGGTCAACTTACTGGATTTGCCAGGCATGCCACCGCATAATTTACAATTGAAAGCTGGATCTCCAATTATCTTGCTTCGTAATTTAAACCCGCCACGGCTGTGCAACGGTACGCGATTAGTCATTCGAAAATTGATGAAAAACGTTATCGAAGCCAGCATTTTAAATGGCAAGTTCAAAGGTAAAAATATATTAATACCACGGAGTTCTATCATACCTACAGATGTGCCAATTCAATTCAAACGAATTCAGTTTCCAATTAGATGGGCATTTGCAATGACAATCAACAAATCCCAATGCCCAACGATGTCTATTTGTGGCTTAGATTTGAGTACACCATATTTTTCACACAGGCAATTGTACTTAGCATGCTCTTGAGTGGGTAAACCATCCAGTTTGTTTGTGCTTGCTAAACATGGGCTAACAAAAAATATTGTTCACGCTATAGCATTAAGAGATTGATTTTGTTTGTTAGGGTTACTATCGTAATTAATATGTGATATGTAATTTTACGTAATAAACTATAATAACTTGAAAATAATAATGTTTGGCGTTTGTTATTTTGATATTCCCTTATCGTTTATAGCGCTCCTTGCCCATTTCACGCATATACCACATACTTACACACTTATAATAAGTAAGAACTTTTTGTCTACACTAGAATTTATCTAGAAACTAGAAATAATTTATAAGGCAAAACAGCGTTTGCCGGGTCAGCTAGTATATATATATATATATATATATATATATATATATATATATATATATATATATATATATATATATATATATATATATATATATATATATATATCGTGAAGCCTTCGGTATTAGCGACTGTTGGTTTGATTTCCTTTATTTCCTTAATGATTTTAATGGACGCCAGTCAGTCTGACAAGGATAAATGAAACCTATTTTTGTCCCTTTACGTGTTGCACTATATATTTGGCATTAATAATGCAGAGTTAGACTGTGTCCTTAATGCTTCTACTAAACTTTTTTCTATTCTTTTATCTACCTTGAGAACGGAATTAGCAACCGTCTGAGTTTTTGGCTTTGGTTAACCAATTATTACATATAACAAATTTACAGACACATTTATGGGATTCACATTGTCAGAATTAATTACTTTAATTAACATTTTTCTAATAAATTCAAATAATAATTTTTTCAATTTATTCTTTCTGTCTCTTATTTTTTGTTTTTTTTTACTATTTTCACGTGATTTTTTTTGACATGTATTTGCATAAATATAATATTTCCAATAATAATATTAAACTTTTGTAAAACTCTAGTGTTTCTGTTTACCACTCATACAAAACCAAACATGCATTAATAATTGTATTTACTGGTTCTATTTATTCTAGGACACGTCCATCCCTTATCAAAATCACCCAATGAATGGCAACATCGCAAAAGAAATGAGGATAATGGGACACGGATCACAACACGGACATTCATCGAAGTAAGTTTGTTACGGAGAAGATTGAATGGGGATCAACAGAAAGTAAAGGGGAGGAAATGTTATTGTTAATGGTCGGTGGTTTGATAGAAAGTGTGTAGAAGACATTTCGTCGATTAATACGGTTGATAGATTTTGGGATATCGCTTGTTTTCGATCCTGACAAGATCGGAACGAGAGCTCCTTATAATAAAGAACGTTACTCTCTTTATTAGTTTTGGGGTTTTTAGAGATTGTGGTGATATTGTCACGAAAGGAAAGATCAGTAGACTTTAAATAAATTTATCTCATTAAAAATAGGAATTAGTTGTAGTATATTAAAGTTAGTTACAAATATACAGGGTATTTCATAACAATGTAAAGCATCACAAATTTGTGTTTTTTAATAAAACGCCCTGTATATTATTTTAAATTTTAAATCCACTTAAACGCCTTGTTACAAAAATAAAAAGAGTATTTAAAAAGTTATAACCAAATTTCAATGAAAATAGTAACAGTTCAACTCCCTGTATAGGAGTACAAATACAACGACCTATTGTAGACATAGTTTTTAGGTGATTGTCAAAATTCACAAAAATGATTGATTTTGCTAATACTTTTTAAATCAATTCTAGTGTAAATCAACACAAAAATTCATTATTTGAAATGAGGTTGAATGCTCGAATAAATGAATTTTTTAAAAAAATAAGGCTATTGTCGAGCACAAGTACTTGTGCTCGATAATAGCCTTATTTTTTCAAAGTTAAATCATTATTTGTTAAACTCTGTATTTTATATCACCATCAAAAACTAACCTCAGTACCTATAGTTTAATTTGTTTAAGTATTTTCTATGGTTATACTTAATGACTTTAAAGATATTTTAAATTTGAGTGAAAAGAAGATATTTCATGAATTAAGTTTCTTATTTTCATTTATTTTAATTAAAGAATTTCAGAATTTTAGTTATTTTAATTAAAATATATTTTCAGTTTTTTTAGTTGACTCTCAACGAATATCTGAAAGCAACACAAAAAAATCCAAAATTAAGTAAAGAAATTGTTGGTATAATTGTAAAAGGTGTTCAAAATGAGTTCCTATATCATTAAAATCAAGGTTGCCTTGAAAGTATGTTTCACAAATTGACAATTCAATATTTACAATGATCGTCATGATGACAATTAAACTGTTTTGACATTATCCGCCACATGCACCCATACCAGACCTCGCAACATTAAAAATTGACCGCGAATAATATTAAAAGCATGGTAGCTTGATGTGATTGGAAACAACTAAAAATAATTTTACATAAATATTTTCGATTTGATTATGTTGAAGTGTCAATCGACACTTTTAGTAAACAATTACATATTGTTTACTAAAACTTATTCGCTAAAAATTGTACAATGGGAATTCACTCTATAAAATATTGCGGTTACCATAACTCCCAAATAAATTAAAATCAAAAAAATGTCATTTATTTAAATTGGATATGTTCTCAAAATTTAAATTTTTAATCTTAAGTTGTAAGTATTGAAATATTCATTTTGTTTACATATAATAATTATAATAAATTTACAGTTTTCTCCTGAAGAAGTCACAAAATAGTGACGAAATATTGAGAAATAACAAATAGAGTTTTATTTCATACAGACCAATTGCTGAGATGCCGTATATCTATATATATATATATATATAATTATAGACGTCTTTAATGTACATCAGTTTTGTTTTAAACATCTTTTTATATACTTCATAGAATCAGTCGTAAGAAAGAACACAGAAAGGTTTGGCGTATATATACATGTTGTATATACATTATGAAGCTAAAGTATAATGACATGTCTCGCAAATAAGAAAACAAAAAGTAGAATAAGTATATCCATGGAAGGCAACTATAAATACGTATTTCTGACTATTTGGTTGTCATCAGTACGGTGCACAAAATACGTTATTTCCACTATACATTATACATTATATATTTATACATTTATATTATACATTATACATTTCGATTTCCACTTAGAAAATTGTTCTTATTTCCGAAGTTTCTATTTCCGAAGTAGAAATCGAAACGTCAAAATAAACGTACTTTAATTTAGAATTTTTGTTAATTCCCAATAAAAATAGTAAATAATGATAAAATGTCTAGAAGAAAATAGCTTCAGAGCAGTAATACAGTAATAATATAACTTTTAATATAAACGATAAATATCAATAAAAAAACTTCGTCAAATTATATTTTAAGATGACCATAATATTAAATTATTGTTCCATTTCTTTATTAGGCTCGGATTTGGTGAATCAGTTGAAAGAGAAAAAAATCCTGAGGATGAAGTTAATGAGTACCTGATGAAAGCTATTGATGCCAGAAGTATTGATAGATTAAGGACAGAACACTGTCGCACTTTATTACTTAATTTTAGAGATCCTGTAAAAGAGTCAAAGGTAATTAAATATTTCTATTTTTATATTATATTTAATATATATATATATATATATATATATATATATATATATATATTAATATATATTTATATATTTATATATTTATATATATATATATATATATATATATATATATATATATATATATATACAGGGTTATGCAATTGAACTGTTACCTATTCAGACGAAAATAATTTTTTTGTGTGAAATTATTTTTTATTGATTCAAATAACAAAATGTGTAAAAATAATCAAAATTTAAGAATACACTCACTTTAGCTCGATGTGGCCACCTTTTGCCTTGACTATGGCCTTCAAACGATCAAAAAACGAGTTGCATGATCCACGAATGTGATCTTCCGGTATTTTGGCCCATCCACGTATAATTGCTTTCTTCAGCGCACCCATACTGGTATATTTTTTAGTCTTCACCTACCTCTCCAAAATGAACCAAATGTAATAGTCCATTGAATTTTCGTCTGGTGAATTCAAAAGCCATTATGTGGATGAAATGAAGTCTGGAACATGGTTTTTAACCATTCTTGGTTCACACAAGCTTTATGAGACGGTGACGAGTCTTGTTGGAACGTCCATGGTCAACAATCGAAATGTTTGCGTGCCCACGGCTCTACAGCAGCTTCTAAAACATTTTCCCGATAATAAGTTACATTGACTTTGACACCAGATTCAATAAAAACGATTGGAGAGCGTACATCGGCGGTTACAGCTGCCCATACTATTACTTGAGATGAGAAATTACTTCGGGTGGCCGTTCGTAAACTCAAACTTTCGTAGGTGCGTTCGGTTAAGTAAACACGATCATTTTGAGAGTTTATGAATGTCTCAATAGGAAAATTTTTCTCATCAGAGAACACTATGTTCAGAAATTCGCCACGTTCGTGCAGGCGTAACAACTACTTTGCTCTTTCAAGCCGAACTTTTTTTTGCATCGGTATAAAATTGTGTGCTTTTTGGAACTTGTAAGGCTTGACCTTGAGCTCCTTTTTCAATATTCGTTGCATGCTTCGCTGTGATATTTTCTGTTCTTTGGCCATTTGATTACCACTACGACGTGGATTTCGCTCAAGTCGAGCCTTTACTTTCCGAACCATTTCAGGTGATGTTGCTGTTTTTTTTTTCGTCCACTACCATAGCATTTAGCAATGCCGCCAGTATCATTATAACAAGTTATGGTGCGATACATAAACATTTTACTCACTTTGAGGTGTTTGAGCTGACGAACAAGAGCTAGTTGTGATTTTCCAGCCAAATATAACGCAATTACACTATTACGTTTAAATTCCATTGCAAATAACTTTTGTTCTATGTATAAAACTTAAATGCAAATGCTTTTGACGGCTTACAAACAACATACTGAAGTGATATCGGACTAACTTTGACGTAGCTGTCGTTATCATTTGCCAGATATATTGATGTGAAGTTGGTAACAGTTCAATTGCGTAAACCTGTATATAAATATATATATATATATATATACTTATTCGACTTCTGTGTAGTATTTTATCGATTTTTTTAAACTATTCAATGATTTGCTGATAATGTGAATAACTCTCTATTGCTTGAATTTATTTTATTTTATTTTTTGACAAAAAAAATTCTTCTTCTTCTTTAAGTACCATCTCCGCGGCGGAGGTCGGCAATCTTTATAGATATTCGAACTTTCGAGACGTCGAACTGAAATGTCGAATAGACATTTCTCAATCTCATAAATTAATATTTTACATTTATTAACATGCGATAAAAAAGCAGTTTTAGAACCATTTTATAATTTGCTTTAACATTTTCTTTGTTTTAAATTTTATATTTTGTTTTCGTTAGTATTTCTCTAGTTCAGCCAATATGTTAAATTCTTTTAAAACTCTCACCTTTTTTACATTGAATAACTCCATATCATGTTAGCATGTTTTGTTATTTTTTATACCGACGTTTGCATCCAGATATTACGTAACAGGGTTTTGTTTATTTTAGGTAAACTAGATAACATATTTCCATTGTTTATTAACATTAAGAGCTGAAAGTTAAACAAGTTGTTAAAGAATATCTAAATTTTATAACTTAAATTGATGGCATATGTAGTGAAAAAGTAAAAAGTTATAATCCCTTAAAATAACAGTCCAAAAAATACCGCCACTGAAAAGTTGTGGGGAGAATTAATGTCCGCTGCAATATCTTAGCTTGTTTCTTGTAATTTGTGATGGTTTTCTGATCAGCTTTTGATTGATTGAGTCATATATATATATATATATATATATATATATATATATATATATATATATATATATATATATATAATATATATATTATATATATATATATATATATATATATATATTATATATATATATATATATATATATATATATATAAGCGTATGGCCTAAACATTATCAAAGGCAATAAAAATGTTTATTTGGTAATAAGTCAGCCCTTTTTCAAACTGTTTTTTAATAACAAATTTAATAAAAAATTTTAATAAGTTTTTTTTAACAAACCTTATAAATAAAGCTTAATACAATCGATTGCGATTTATAAAATTCCTTAACCGTAAGTTAAAATAATATGTCTCCGGGATAAACAAATTGAAAAACATAAACTATTTGGTCAATCTGTTTGAAATTTTGGATACTTTAATAATTCATTAACTGCCACAATTTTAAGCAGTTATACTTCATTTGTTTATGTCACAAACTGTGTTATTGACAGTTATAAATTACTACAAGAATAAGTGTTTTTTATAATTATCTTGGTCAATTGTTTATGTGTATCATTTTGGAAACACCCAAAAGAAAGAACTTTATATGTTCTACATCTTTTGTTCAAAATATTTTTCTTTAAAATGAATAATAAAGTTTTTATAGGCATAAAAGTATATTTTTCACTTTTTATCATTGTTTAAAAAAAGAACAAATTTAGCTATATTTCTTCATGCATTTTTCATCAGCTACCCCTTATATATTTTTTAAAACCTTAAAATATCTGTATAAACTTTTTTCAGCTGTTTTTTTTTTCATTAACTGGTGTATATATTTTTTTAATATAACTAATTAAATTAGACTCATAATAATCACCAGTCGATAAGAATGATGAAAGATGAAAGATTAAAGTGCAACAAAAAGAGATTCTATACAAGTGAACGGTATTTCGTACTTGTATACTCTGTATTCTTTAGACTTTATATAACTGAAGCTTTGTTAGTTTTTAAAAGTATTACGTTGGTTAGTTCAGTAAGAGACAATCAATTTACTATTACTAATTATAGTTTCTTTTTCAGTACCTACTCGAAAAAGACAGAATGCTCACTATGTATTTTTATTGTTCAACGTTCTGTTTCATTACAATATTACTAGTGCAATTAGTCATATTTAATAGGTAAGTCATTCTACTGTTTTGATTGTGCCAATTTTTCATCGGTGTTTTAATTCGTTTAAATCCCTGTCCCCTGATTTATTAATTTAAGAAGTTTTGCCAGTTTTGCTGTTTTAGAGTATATTATAAAACTGAGAATTTACTTTAAAAATATATTTTTTATTTTTATGGGACTATATATTCAAAAAGTATTTCTTTGTGGGATAAATAATGTCTCACGTGAACAAAAAACATAAATTGTTATAAATCGTCGTGAAATCGTAGTGTTCAGACCTGTGTCTTCATAGTTCGAATATATAAAATTATCTTTAGTATTTGAAACAAGTACTGATAAGTAAAAGTACCAGTTATCATTGTAAAAACTCAAAAGTAAAATTTTAAAAAACTTTTTAATATAAATTAATTTATAATATGCACTAAACATCAAGATTAATAACTGTTAGTGAAACATAATGACGGTATTAGATTTTTATTTTGATGCAGGGCGGCGGCAAGTCGCTTATACGTATTTCAACCTATATAAATATCATCAGAGCAGCCTATGCACCTATGTTTATTTCTTTAGTTTCAACGAGGGGTACCTCGTTTCATAGATTATATAAATTCAATTAGTTAATTTGAGAATTGTTTATTTAATTGAGTACTTTTTTTAAACAATTTAAAATAAATATTTACTTTGCTAAATTTTACTTCTTTCTTAATAATTAATAGTAGTAGTAAACGTTTTGAATGAATAGGTAATCTAAATATTTATATACCATTTTTTAAAGTAAAACACTTGCACGATTTCTACAAAGTGACGTCACTTGTATTTGAAATTTTCAGAACCTTAGAATCAACCTTATAGTTCAAATTTTCCTAACACAGCTAATAATACGAAACCCATACGGAACTGCTCGATCTTTCATAGGCGTCAATATGGTGTAATAATCAGAAAAATATAATCATTATTATATTGGAAATTTTAGAATTCTTTTGATTAAATGACCAAAAACATTTATTATTATTAATAATATAAATTTTATGAAATAACTCTTCAAGTCTAATATTCCACAAAATAATAATTTTAATTAAATATATTAGACAATTGTACGCAACTGATACGGAAATACATAAAATATTATTGACAGTTCAGCGGGTGGCAAAAGTGTACAAAATGAGAAACTAATTTTTGTAAAATTTATTATTATTATGGATATTATTTTTAACTATAATACATATATGTTTAAGTTACTTACTATTTGATAAATTTTTCTACCAATATTAATAGGAGTGTAGATAAAATTAGTATCTACACGATAGGAAAAAACATGAAGAATGTCCTAAAATGAGATAGAGAGTATAACATAGATTGCTGGTTACAAAATATAAGAGCTCTTACCTGTAATATAAGAATGTCTTAAACACTAAAGTTTCAAAGAGCAATCCAAAGGTACAAAACGATTTATTAAAGAGCAAAAGAGAGAAAAACAAATAGCATAAATAAAATCAGTACAAACACATCAAGAACTAAACAAAATTCTTACTACTAAATACTACTTACTAGTTAAGTCTTTAAAAAAAAGTTTATGGGCGCTACTGTCCATCTGGGTCACTATTACAAAAATGTTGAATTTATAGATGTGGAAATGTGGTAACCATGTGTGTTTAGAGCTACCACGAAAACTATGCGAAAACACTTTCTAATTAATACAAAAAGGGCACTACTGTATTAAAATTAAATGCTGTATACCAAAAGCGGGACAAATCTTTGACAGATTTGGAGAGCACTGTATAACTTTGTGAAGAGTAAATCCTTGACGGATTTTTGAGGACTTCTGCCAAACAGAGATATTGCTTCGCCCCGTCTAAATTCGCTCTGGAAGCTCTTCTTTTTGAAAGAGTTTTAAGTGCACAAAAACTATACTACTAAATACTGTTGACAATGTCTTAAAATCGTTTGACAATGCCATTTATATCTTTTTTTTTAGAGTGAGTGCACTTTTGTCAAAAGTGGAGTTAAATACCTACTAAATTAAAAATAATATTAAATAATTTTACATGTTCGAATGGATTTATTCGAACATACTTCCCGCCAGGGGGACAAAGGCTAATCATGAAACTAGAAAGTAGAAAAGAGAAGGATGCAAATTATATTAGGTGGAGCTAGGTAGTTAACTTACTTGCTGATGGATCTAAGACAAGTTGTGTTTTTTTTCCGAAGTCGTAGAGTCCGAACTAGGCCATCATTACTTGGTATTAACTCTAAGACTCTTGCTAGCTTCCACTTTAGCGGGATTAGGTAGGCGTCTATTATGAGTAATATATCATTAATCTGTACGGGACATTAAGAAGTAACAGTACACCACTTGGATCGATATTGTAGGGTTTGGAGGTATGAGACACTCCATTTATTCCAGAACAATAATTGTATTTGCGCCAATTTTTGGTAGAGGGAGAGTCTGTTTTCTAGGATCTTTAAAATATTACTAGGCTCCGGTGGGGCTAATAGAGATTGGCCCACCAGAAAATGGGCAGAGCAAAGAAAGGAAAGGTCTTCTGGGCATTCTGAGAACCTAAATATTGGTCTAGAGTTAAGAATCGCCTCAATTTGGCATAGTATTGTATTAAAGGATTCGTAAGGGAGCACTGCGATCACGACGGAGATGAAACTTAGCTGACTGAATGCCTCTTTTATGTATTCCTACACTTGTAGGATTAAAAGGGGTAGCGAATTTAAAAGTGATTTGGTTCTGAGCTGCAAAGTCTTTAATGGATATTGTGTGGTCTTCATTCATAAAAAAATTATAGAGTTTATGGAGCTCGTTTTTTGTCCCATAACAATTAGTCGCATTATCAGACGAGATATATGATGGGACTGACCTTCGTGCTATAAATCTTTTTAGTGCCAAAATATAGGCTTGACTGATTTTAGTGAGGCCGGTTACGAGCTCAAGAAGGCAACACTTAGTGGTGGTGCAAATGAAAAATGCTACATACGTGAAGGAGACGTGGATTTAATACATCAATTCGATTCTTATTAGGAAGAATCCTGGGATGTTTCTCATTGTAAGAGAGATGGGGAGCGTTGGAAAGTCTACATCCAACACGTAGTGACGAACACTTCTGATCATAAAAAACATTTAGTTGCCTAAGCGATCTGTTCGAGAAGGGTTTTCCACTTTTTAATTCTGATAGTTCCCTGTAAAATGATCGTAATTGAAGGTATCGTACAATGCTTAGAGTTGCCGCTTTAATTTCTTCATTATGTAGGGAAGATAAGAACAATACATACAAACATAGGCCAATACTCTTTGCATTCGTGAGCAAGTCGAAAACTTAAAGAAAATGAATTCTAATGTTTCATTTACTTGTATTTCAGGGGAGGCCGTGGTTAACGTAACTTGTGTTGATCGACTCTCGGGTAAGTTTTGCGTGATAAGAAAAATCTTAAACTGAGAAAAATCAAGAGGGTGCTTAATAAGAAACTCTGGACCTGACAGCCATAATATTGAGAGTGTTAAATTGCGTGTAATATCGCTGGGTCGAGTCGGAATATATGTTACGTTAGTTGAGACGAAATGTGATGAAAAGAGTAATCCTTACTTAGGGCAATAATCTTCTTCACACGATCTTCTGCACACGATTATTAATATATGAGTTTGTGCAATCGGCCAATTCGTCCTCAATACATTCGAAACTGACTGAGTTAAAATAACTCCGATCAACACAGCATTTAACTCTAAGCGAGGTATCGTAAGATTTTGCTTAGCAGAAGCTGTTCGAGATTTGGAAAATACTAAACGAGAGGAGACAGAGTAATCCTCGTACACTACTCGCAGATAAGTACATGTTGCAAATATCTTAAGGAAGTTATTACAAAAGGTGTGAAGTTGAACATCTATAATTCGTTTATTAAATACTTAACATCTGGGGAATTTCAAAAGGGAAATGGATTGAAAACCATCAAGTAAAATTTTCCAATAATTTAACTATTCTGGATCGAAGATCGGTTCATCCCAACTAAGTTTAGCCTGCTATAAACGTTGCGAGAGAATTTTGGAAGAGGCAGTGATATAACCGGATAAATTCCTTGGATCGAAAGTCGACATCAGAATATTAAGCAGTTGTTCGAGGAAACTTTTTGGGGATTAAATCAGTGCTTACCTAACAAGATTTTAAGTTAGGAGAACAAGAGTTCTAATTCTTCTAAAGAGTGACATTCACCTAAAATATCATCTACATAAGTAAAATACAAGAGAGTGTCACACGCTAAAGGAAAATCATCCTTACTATTGTCCGCAATGTGTTTGAGAACCCTAGTGGCAAAAAATGGAGATGAGCATAAACCAAAAGGAACTCTAGTGAGCTGAAATACATTGAATGGCATTTCTGGTAAGTCACGCCAGCGAAAATTGAATAGGTCTAACTCGGAACTGTCTACGCATATCTGCGTATACATAGATTGGATATCTGCTATTAAAACTTAAGTGAATGTGCGAAATCTTAAAAAAGTATCAATAAGAAGAGGTTGGATTAAAACCCTTTATCCAGTTGATTATTAACATAACCTAACCGTACATTTGTACTAGAGTCATTTTTTCTGACTGGAAAGTAGGGTAAATAATAATTTACCCTATTTTCTGAGGTTAGGTGCTTTAAAGGTACTCTTTTAATCTGATCATTAGCTCAATACTCTTGAATTATCTTGCGATAACTATCAAAGGGTTGTGGATCAGAGTGTAGTTTCCTCTCTAATTGGAGAAAGCGAGCCTTAGCTGCCGGTAAAGTGCCTGATAATGTAATATCACTAATAGGGCGATTTAAATTCAAAGAGACTTCGTATTGACCTAAGGGAAGAATTTTCATGGTCTTTAAAAACTAAGTTTCTGCGGGGTGATCTGTATCTACAGAATCCTGAATCTGTGGAAGTTGATCAGACTCCCAAAATTTTTCCACTAATCCATGTAACACTTAAAAGCTTGCAACATCTAAACGACTCAATGTACAACAACGTGCAAGGTATCCATGAAAAGGAGAGGTGGTAGCGAATATGTTTAAACGCAAAGACAATGACAAAACGGCACCAGATCATATCTTCGTCGTTATTGGTCCGATTGTAAAGTACGAGGCGGGGTTTGGGGTGGTATAGGGGCCTCTTGTTCTAGGGTTTTCTTAGCTGCTTGTGTGTAGCTAACCCCTGTGGTTGTTGTTGTTGGGTTGAGTGGTCTGCCTGCCGGTTTTACGGGGGCAGAGGTCTTCTTTTTTGGAGCTTTGGGGCATCCTCTGTAGTTTGCCGTATGTGCTTGTTCACAATTGGCGCATTTTGGGGCTGTTTCTTTGCTCTACTCGCACTTATTGCTCAGATGATATTCACCACATTTTACACATCTGGAGGTGCAGTGGCAAGCCTTCGAACTGTGGTAATAACCCTGGCAGTTAAAGCACTGTAGGGTGTCTTTTGTAATTTTGATTTCGTCTTCGAAACGAATCCTCATATGGCACAAGTTGGTTATTTTTCTAATTTTCGGTATGTCATCCTCTTTGAGGGTGATCGTGAAGAAAGGAAATACTGGTTTTCCTTCTTTTTTAGAGATCATGTTACTGACTCTAGTTACATCTATATTTCTATTCTTTAATTCATTAAGAATTAATTCGGTGCTTGTGCTCGCCGCTAGCCCTTTTAATATTTCCCTCTTTAGCTTTTCGCTATCTATCGGGTTGGCAATGTACTATACCTTTGGGATGTGTTCCTCCAGTAGTTTAAATATACCTAGGTAATCTTCCCTAGATTTGGCATTGATCACTATTGATCTGCCAGATCTAGCAAACTTGTTATCGGATGATACCTTTTTTGCTGCTTTTTGCAGGATTGCTTGATGTTCTGCGACCTTCTTAAAGATGATCGCAGGAGGTTTTGGTTTCTTTACGTTAACCTCTGTGGGCATCTGAGGGTCAACAGTGTTTTCTTTTTCAACTTGAGGTTCTTTCGTTACCTCCAAGATTTTTTGGGCTTTCTTAAGCTCACTACGTTTTTGTGTTTTTTTCGCAGCTTTTGTAAGCGCTTCGTCTTTCCCTTTGTTAAATTTTTGAGTTTGTTTTTCAACGATGCTCATAATTTTTTTTGGGTTTCTCGCTACTGTTGACTGATTTCTCAGTAGAGGTGCCTTTAGATTTTTCTTTCTTTTTGATTTTTGTCCGTCCTGCCTCGTTTGTTTCTTTTTCTTTTTCTTCTGTTACCTTTAGTTCTTTAGGCTTGCTTTTGCATCCAGATGTAGACGGAGTTTGAACTTCCCAGGGTGGACTTAGCGGCCTGGTCACATCCCAACGGTCGGCGTTTCTTCACTGTTCTTGATTTCTTCTTCGTTCTTCTTGCTCTTTTCTGTCAGTCAAAGCCATTATATGGCTGACTAGCTTCTTAATCTCCTCGCCTTTCTCTTTATTTTTTTTCTTAGCTCAGTCATCTGACTTAAAGGATCTTGTAATTGATCGTTTGCCTTCTGTTCCCGTTGACGGCTCTCTTCTTTGAGAGTTATTTGTTCCGTCAGTAAATCTACTGACTTATAAAGCTCATTGGCTTTATCTTGAAACTCTATCTCTTTGGTTCTTTTTACTTCATCCTCATCTTCTGAGGAGTCTGCAGTTGGCCGCTTTTTATTTCTGCCTACCTCTGGCTCGGCTTCATTTACGGTGGAGATGACGTCCACCATGGGGGCTATCTCCTCGTTGGTTGAGGGCGGGGCTTCATTCGACTCGGTGGCCGGGCTCAGCTCCTCGTCGATGATGATCTTTATGGTGGTAGAGACGCTATAGTGTGTTTCCACCTCACTCTGTTTGTCTTCTTCAGACTCTTCTTCGGGGATATACGATTCGTCGTCGGATGTTTAGTCGTAAGTTACCGCGGAATTTATGTTTTATTGAAAATCGTTATATAATTTTATTGCAGATGCAACGGACGGGCTGGATGACTTGGGCTTGTCACCATCTTCTTTTTCTTGTGATGTCACCTGCGTGGCATCACTTTTTTGGGAGGGAGAGATTATCACTCATAATGCCGTAAGGCAGTGAATATAAGTTCAAAAGACTTATTTGGAGATTCTTACTTGGAAGACTCTGTTTTTGTCGTCCCGTCTGGCCGCTGCCTGACGGTTTTCCTGGGTGTCGTCCCAGCAACCTCTCGGTAGTTCTCTCTCTGATTTCTGAGGGAGGGATCCTCTTCAAGTTTCTCTGAACTCAGGAGCAGCAACCGTTTCTGTCCGACCTAGATTTCAAAACTAGGCCTTGCAGTGTCATTACTGTCGACCCACTGAGGTGAACCCGTATATTTCGCTGACGCGAAGCTACTAAAAGCCTCCGCAAGGAGCCTATAAAGGCAACCCCTCGGCGGTTTAACTTAATAATAGCCCCGCATCCGCTTTTCGCATTGTTGAAAGACAAAAGCCTGTGCAAACTGGGTGTCTTACTCACCCGGAGCTAATAAGCTCCGTTGCATTCAGGTCGATTGCCTCCACCAAAGCACGCTTCGCTGCTCGTCACTACGCTCTTCGCTGCACGTCTGTACTGTTGAACCGCTGAGGTCCAACAACTACTAACTTTTAGTGGAATGAATAGTGAGATTGGCCAAATTTATATCGAGATAATTATTTAATTTAGTTTTAGCCAAGCGCCTATTTTTTAAACTTTATGTTAACTCCATCTTTCAATTATTTAAATTATCAAATAATTTTAAAGAAACTAAAAAAAAATGAAAACATTAAAGGTGGAGAAAAATATAAGGTATTTTTGTGTAGTTTTGAACCACAGTGTTAAGAACGAGATTAAAGGTAGAGAAGACAGGTGAGAATGTCTTAAACACTAACGGTTCAAAGAAATATCGAAAGGTACAAAACAATTTATTAAAGAGCAAAAGAGAGAACAATAAATAGCATAAATAAAAATCAGTACAAATACATAAAAAACTTGTTTATGTGAGCTATTGTCCATCTGAGTCACTATTTCAAAGATGTTCAATCTATAGATGTGGAGATGTGGCAAAGATGTGTGTTTAGGGTCACCATGAAAACTATGTGAAAACTTCATTCTAATTTATACAAAAAGGGCATTACTGTATTGTAATTAAATGCTGTATACTAAAAGCGGGACAAATATTTGACATATTTGGAGAGCACAGTATAACTTTGTAAGGAATAAATCCTTGACAAATTTTTGAGGACTTCTGTGAAACGTCTAAATTCGATCTGGAAGCTCTTGTTTTTGGAAGAGTTTTAAGTGCACAAAAACTTTAATACTAAATACTATTGACAATGTTTTACTATCGGTTGACAATTACATTTATACCTTTTTTTAGAGTTAGTGCACTTTTGTCAAAAGTGGAGTTAAATACCTACTAAATTAAAAATACTAATAAATAATTTTACATGTTCGAATAGATTTATTCAAACAAAGAGAAGAGTCAAATTTTGCAAAATTAATATTCATTTTAAATTGTTTAAACAGATTACATAGTCAAAAAAACAATTGACAAAGCAATTCAGTTTTTAAAATGAATTTGAACCATTATGTAAAGATGTAACGGTTGTAAAATTTACAACCGTTACAAATTTACATATGACTTTTATATTAAGCGTTTTATTATCTGCTTTATGACATAGTAGAATAAGTTCATCGTGTCCTATCGTCATACGAATGTATGACGACAAAACACGACAACTTTTAGATGCCTTCCATCCAAAAGTCTTATAATAAAAAGTTTTACTACTATTTTTATGTTATTTTCATCTATTAGCTGCAGCAATGTAGTTTATCATCTGAACCACAAGCTTACCTAATTTTTACATTTTTTATAGCATGTTCTACCTCTGACTTCATATTTTTTGGACCGTCAGTACAATTTTCGGTGATACTATTTCTCTCACCTTCAAACAACTCTGATATATACAGTTGCTATTCTCTTATTGTTTCGATCTCATTTACAAATAATTTTGGTGTTATTGTCAACTAGTAGAGGGGGATCTCGGTTTTTAAATATGTTGGTTTGTCGCACCTTTCTGTCATCAATTTATGTTTAAATAATGTTATCTCCTTTTTAATTATATCCTGTAGATATCTGTATTCTGTTTTATTATATTTTATAAGTCTACGTTGTTCCATCAATAATTTAAAGACGTCTTTTCTAATCCATTAAATTTTCTTGAATAAGTTATTCTTTAATCATTATTTGTGGAGATTTTGTTAATTTGGATTTTTAATTCATTCCATAGTTCTTCTAGGTCTTCTAGTTATTCTCCGACGATCTTTATTTTATTGTTAATTTCTTTTTAAATGTTGTCTTTTATGTTTATATTGTCAAAGTTGATTTTTGTCATAGAATTCGTTTTAACCTTAGTTTAATAGTTGCCAGAAGACGTTCGTGATCAGATCCAATTATCTTCTTCTGGAAATGTAGGAACTTTTTTGACGGCATTAAGCTCACTTACAAGTATATAATCTGTTTAATTTCTTAAAACCCAAAGTTGCTCCCATCGTCAAATAGGGCTTTTCGAATGTAAATTTGTGCCTTAAATAGTTTTAATGATCATCAATAAGGACCAAGAGTTTGACCTCGTCGAGCATCCTCAATTTTTCACTGAAGTCGCCTATAATATACAACATTTCGTATTTAGTAAGCTTCTGTAAGATATTAAGGACTTGATCATAGATTCTTTCGACTTTATCGTCATATTTCTTATCTGCAGTCATCGCATACATTAGAAATAAATTGGTTTTAAACGGTTCAGTATTAATTTGAAGTAATATTATTTTATCCGAGACTGGTACGAAGTTGGTCACATATTTACTTAGTTCTGATGTTACTAATATAACTACACAATTTTTGTGAGCTGCTTCTTCTGTGCTGTTACCGGAATAATATATTACAATATCGCCTTTTTCACAAGTTCGTGACTCTGGCCATCTTAATTCGCTGATTTCTAGTAGATCTATTTTTATTATTTTTTTTTATTGAATTGCATTGTCAAGTCATTCTTCCTAGGATTTCTTCACAATGTTTTCGCATATTCACGATTTGGGGCCTCGTAGTATAAATATGTTTCTTCTCTCCTGTCAAATTTTGGCCTCCGTTCTCTATGATTAGTAAAGTTTTCAATTGCTGTGTCAATTTTATTGTGAATTGTCTGAGGGTAGCCTATGAGTCTTTAATGCAGTAGTTTCTGTTTGTCTCTCTGTTTCCTGCCGTTAAACATTTGTTAATTCATCTGCCTTTGGCGATTTTTTAATCCCAGGACAAAAGAGTTCCCTACCGCCTACAAACTTATCAGTGCGAAGCCGTTGGTCAGTAAGTGGGGGATTCCTTCTACCGGTAATTACATATTGATATTAGAAAGGAGAAAATATAAGAATAAAAACAAACAACAATACAAAAACGTAAATAAAACAATCAAAATAAAACATCAAAGAAACAAAGGAATTATGGCTAATAAAACATGTACGGGAAAATTAAAGAAAGAGCTAAAATATACAAAATAAGAGGTAGTGTAAACATAAGAGACAAAAACAACAAACTAAGAATTAAAAGTGCTGAGAAAATAAACAGATGGGAAAAATATATAAAAAGAACATTTAAAGATGACGAAAGAACTGAGAAAATAGAACCAAGACGTAAAAATGGACATAAAATTATCAATGGGGAAATTGAAAAAGTAAATGTATAAAAAATGATAAAGCCATGGGACCGGATAAAATATCTACAGAAATTCTAAGACTACTTAACTGAGAACCGTATTGAGATACTTGTAGAATTACTCAATGAAATTTACTATACCGAAGAAATTCAGAAAAAATGGCTAATATCTGAGTTTGTCCCAATAGCCAAAAAACTTAACGCTATGAAATGTGAAGAAGATAGATCGATCAGCTTAATAAACTATGTTTTAAAAATCTTCTTACGAGTGATACACAAATATGTCTACAAAAAACTAGACGATAAAATAATATAAAACCCTTCGACCAAATACAACACAGACAGCTTGAAAACACATTACGAAACACAGAAATGAATTATTAGAATGTGAGAATCATTACAAATTTATACCAATATCAGAAAGCCATAATACGAGTAGACCAACAAAAAGCTAAATAGATATCTATAAAAAGAGGAGTACGATACTAGAAGACATTAATGAAGGCTTGGTAATTAACGGAACACTAATGAATAATCTCAGAAATGCAGACCAAATTTTGGTTGATCGCTTCGGCAAGAGGTATGAAATGGCTCTAAACACAAAAGAAACAAAATCATGATTATCATTAAGATCAAGACTAAAGACGAAACAATCTACGTTAAAGGAAAACCTTTAGAGAAAGTAGGTACTCAGATACAATTATTTGGGATGTGAGCTAAATGAACAATGGGACCGCAGCCTTGCCATAAACTGACATATTGAGATAGCCAGAAGCGCTTTCATAAGATAAATGCAGTATTATGCAACAATAAACTAAAAATAGTAATTAGAACTAGGGTATTTCGATGATAAGTATTATATGTCATTTTATACGGAGTTAAAGCCTAGACAATTACGGACAAAACTCAAAAAAAGACTTGCCAACTTTGAGATGTGGTGTTATCGAAGAATGTGGAAAATATGGACATTACACGTAAAAAAATACGAAAACAGTAAGAAAGATGAAAAACGAAAAAGAAATACTTAACACTATGAAAAAAAAAAAAAAAGAAAAAAGGACTACTATGATCATATACTAAGAAATAAAAATATAAGTTGATGCAATTGGTTATACAAGGGAAAGTGGAAAGAAAAAGAGGACCAAGGGGGCGACGCTCGTCCCGATTATAAAATTTAAAGCAGTGGAGGGTTAAAAACTACAATAGAACTCTTTAAAACTGCTGCAGATAAAGTAAAATGTGCCTCATGATCGTCAATGTCTTTAAAGGATAAGGCACACTAAAAATATTTATACTTTCATCTGCAGCAAAAATAATAATGTAATTAATTGGATAAATTTTTGTCAAAAATTGGTCTAAGGAAATAAAACATTTTTATTTGACATCTTTGAAGTCAACTAATAAACAACATCTTCTTCTAAATACATGGCAACTTCACATTAGTTTTGCCCACATACATAATATATATAAATTAATAGTATATTTAGTTTGCAAATCGCATCTTAGATATATTTATGGTCTGACTAATTAGTTTTATGCCCTGTAGTTTGTACGTTGGTGTAATTTACAATTTGTTTTTTAGACAGGTTGTAATACACTGCTTCTCCATTCGTCTGGTATTTATGCAACTTTCATAATTCTCACCTGTTACCTATTAATATATTCAACACATATATATTCATGTATTAAATATAGGCCTCTCCCATTTGTCTCCATTTGTCTCTGTCTTCTGTTTGTCTTTTCCACAATGGACCTGCGCTTTGCTCAATGTCATCTTTTCATCTCATTTGCGGTCGACCTAGACATTTTTGCAGTATATGGTCTCCAACGGCCTATTTATTTCTTCCACACTGATATCTTTCGTTATGCCCAGCCCATTTCCATTTTAATTTCAATGCATGTTCGACAGCATCTGTTGTTTCGGTTTTGTATCTTAACCACTTATTCCTCTTTTTATCTCTCAACGATATTCCCAATATTTTTCTTTCCATAGCTCTTTGAGTTTTCCTTATTCTATCTTAGTTGCTCTTGGTACACGTCCACGTCTGGGCACCATATATCAGAACTGGTAGGACGCATGCATTAAATACCTTCGTTCTTAAGATATTTTTTGGTTTTTGATAGTATAGTTAGTGATAGTTTTCCGAATGCAGCTCACCCCATTCTTATTCTTCTTGTTATTTATTTAGTCTGGTTACTTTTGTCTGCTCTAATAGCTTGTCCTAAGTAAATATATTCTTGGACGTGTTCTTTGTTTCACCTATGGTAATTACTGATCTGTCTTCTGTATTTGTCATTATATTAGTTTTCTTTAGATTCATTTTTAGTCCTTTCTCAAAAGATGTTTTTTCTAGGTCTGAAATCATCATTCGTAGTTGTTCCATAGTTGTTGCTAATAGGAGTACATCATAGGCGAATTTTAGATGATTTAAATATTTCCCGTTTATACAAATCCCTTTATTGTGCCAGTCTATAGATTTAAAAATGCCTTCCAACGCCAAAGTAAATAGTTTGAGTGAGATTGCATCCCCTTGTCTGACACCTCTATAAATTCTAATTAATGGAGTTTGCAAATTTCTGTCTAGCTGAATTCTCATAGTGGCGCTTTGATATATGTTGTGGATTAACATTCTGTAACGTGAATCTAATCGGCAATTAACTAGCGCTTCTTTCACTGCCCATAGTTCTATGCTGTCACACGCTTTTTCATAGTCAACAAACGCTAGGTATATTGGAAGGTTGTATTCGTTGATCTTTTCTATCAATATTTTAAGACTGTGAAGGTGGTCGGTTGTGCTGTACCCCTTTCTAAATCCTGCCTGCTCAACTGATTGGTATGCATCAAATTTGTTGTTTAGTCTAGTTGTGATCAGTTTGGTGAAAATTTTATAGATTTGTGACAAGAGAGATATTGGTCTATAGTTAGCTAATTTTGATCTATTTCCTTTCTTACATTGTTCCACTCTTGCGGTATTTGTCCTTCAAACAAACATTTATTGAAAAGTATCTTTAGGTAGTCTTTTATCTTTTCCCCTCCGTCTTTTAACATTTCGATTAGAATTTTATCGTCTAACGTATCCTTATCTCTTTTCATAGCTCTAATTGCTTTTTCTATATCTTCTTCGGTTATGAGGGGTAATATTTCAGAGTTTACATTCATTATTTTCTTTTTCAGGTTTTGTTGAGTTGTATCAGGTGGACTGTTTTTAGAGCTGTAAAGGTCACTATAATATTTCCTTGTTATCTTAGATATTTGGGTTCTGCTTTTTTCTATTACACCTTTTTTCTTTCCATCTATATGATTTTATTTCTTCCTAGGTGGGACTTGATAGATCTTAAGTTTTTGTTTTCTTCTATAATCTTCTCGATTCGTTCTTCTTGATAACGTTTGAAATCTTGTTTTATATGTCTTCTTATGTCTGTATTAAAGGTTTCGTATTTAGTTGTATTTCTTTTATTTTTTTGTAGTATGCTTTTTCGTTGTTGTAGCATGTCTAAAGATATGGCGTTTAGTTTTGATTTTTTGTCTGATTTTGCTGGTGCTACTTCTAATCTAGTCTTTAGAAGTTGTTCAGTTACGGCTTTGTTTAGTTGATCTAGATTTAGGTCTGTTAGCTTTAATTCTTCAACTGTTCTTAATTTGTTTTGATATTGTTCTTTATTCTTTTTTAATTTTTCTGGGTAGACTTTTGTGTTTAATACTAATCTGAGCCTGTATCATTCTGTGATCACTACCAGTAAAGATTGAGTTTATTACTGTGACGTCTTCGAAAATGTTCTTGTTGTTTGTTAGTATGTAGTCAATTTCATTTTTAGTGTTCCCATCTGGCAACATCCACGTCCATTTCTTACGTGGCTTTTTCTTGAAGAAAGAGTTCATGGCAAATCATTTGTTGTTTTGTAGATAGTTTTCTAAAGCTATTTTCCTGTGGCATTTTAAATTAATTACTATTGAACTTTGAATAAGCCACAATTAAAGGTTAAAAACGTTTATTGACGTTTCAATTTCCACTTCGAAAATCGTTCTCTAAATACAAACAGTAAATTAAATAAATTTTGTTTTTTGTTACTCAGTGAAAAATACTTCTAATAATTTAATTTTATCTGACTCATTTATATTGACAATTCAGACATACATTATGCATTTTAAAGTAGAAGACTTGAAAATGATATTGCCAATATTGTTGAGTTGCGCTCCTGGGACGACTTTACTTATAAGATAGTTCATTCGATTACATGAAATCAACTTTACCTTGAGAATATCCGTCAGAAAAAATCATAGCATGTAATTCGTCTTTAAAAAGACAAACACATGCCAGGATGACAGTAAAATTCTCCTGATAGTGATTCCATAGTAAATTATGAGGGAAAACCGGGAAAAAAACCTCATAATACTATCCCGACATGGTAAGTGTATTTGGTTGTGCATTTAGTTTACCTTCAATAAACACCAAATTCTGATTTTGTATGTTTGTTATTTAAAAAAACATAAATGATGTATCCTCTATATGTTAATGACTTACTAATATTGATATTTTCTTATTAATAACTTCCTCTTTCAATTTGGGTAACCAGATCCTACTACATTCTGCCGAATAATTTGCGAATCAGTTGGTCTCATTTAGCATAATTGGAGCCGCTTCTTTGATTTTTCTTTTTTTACGACCCGTTTCTTTTAGAACTATATTTGAATTATTCCATTGAACCCTATGTTCATTATCCCATGCGTGTTTACATATTTACTACACTACATTTACATTTTACTACACTAGGTACCTGACTGTACCATGCCAATGATCATAGTTGTCGAGGCATTAACTCAATAATAAAAAAATAAAAAATAACAAAATGTCATATACCAGTGACATTTAACTTTAGTGATAAGTTGAAATTCTCGATAATATCACCTTAAATAAAACAGATCTAATATTGTCAAAATAATCGCTATTACTTTTTTTATTAATTTGTTTTTTATACTTATATATATATATGTTTTTATATACTTTTAAATATTCTTTTTAATTATTTGATGACATTAATGATATATAGCGAAAATTAAGTAAAAAATATATACTTTATTATTATCTTCAATATTTTTTTAGGCACGATACTGCGTTGTTCTATTCAATTCCTATAATATTTCTACTAGTATTGATTCCCTTGTTAGTGTACATGGACAACATTAAAAAACGGGTAAGTGATACTAATCAAACTGGCTGATGTTTTACATTTAGGATAGTTTTATTTTAGAGAGGATTCTCTACATTATTCTTTGTATCAAGGACAATCCACAAAAATAGAAATGTTGCTCAAATTTTTTGTTTCGTAATGGCTGCCTGTATATATGGTTTGGTTATGTTCCAAGCGGTAAGTATACTAGTTTTTTACTTGAGTCATAGTAAGAAATCTACCTCACAAGTGTCAATTCTATTCGTTAATCGAAATTTACACTAGCTATTATGTAAAATGTTACCAAAACTGTTTTATAATATTTGTGACGAAACAATTTTGGGGAAACATTTTATTACGTAATGGTTCCAATTGAGTAACTTGCACAATACATCAGTATTGCGTAAGTTACGCTGTCCGATTTCAAAGCTTTACTTTAAAAACATTTGGCCTTATTTTTTAACTAACAAAATGATTATTGTTTAATTTTATTATACATGTCTGTTGTAAGTTGATACTCCACTTACGATTTTGTTTTCTTGTCAACTCAGATTACTTCTGCTTTTTCTTGATGTTCCAGGATAATTGATTTCTTGGCAAGCAAGCAAGCAATTTAATTGAACCCAGCCTATGAGAAATGTTCACCCCTAGATAGTACGATCAGGTGTAACAATTCATTGTAGCAAGGTGTGTTAATTCAAGTATAAATAGGAGTCACCCCACCGTGCTCCAATGCTCTAGACCATCCCTTTCCCCCCTATAGCACTCTGATGCGCTATAGAGGCACAGCAATCAGCCAAATGCTCTTCATGTGGAGGTCCTGGGTAATAGAATACCAACATGGTTTCCTAACCGAATGCAAAAACTTAGGACAGCGCATCTCCGCTATATTCCTGTTATCATAATGTGGCTTATCCACGAACTAAAATTGCTTACTTGGGCCTCAAGTCTCCGCTCTAAATCCCGGTTTAATTCGGCGAGTTGGTGCTCAAGAGGTTGGGCCCTACGTGCCCGGGTTTTGGGGTTGTTAATTTTTTTGGTGGCCGAAGCCGGTTTTTGTTAGAAATTTTTTAATTTTTTTGGTGGCCAAACCCGGTTTTTTGTGTTTTTGTGATTTTTTTTTTGTAGGGAGCTTGTGGACAAAAAATTATAATTAGTATATAGTCTATAATAAAGAAAACATGTAAAATATTATACGATACCACAATACAGACTGCATGTTTAATTTCAATTTTAGTGCTGAATGGGCTTTTCGACCACCTTTAAACAAAGTTGCTGCGATTCTTTGACGGGAGTGCAAGTGCAGTTTTATTTTGTGAGAGAATTGTTGCTAATATCATCCTTATTGAATGAACAACAATTCTGTTGTTCATTCAATAGGGAAAGATGTGTTTGAATTAATTCTTTTAAAGTGTTGAGATTACACCGAGAGTTTTTCTCGGTGTAACTCTTGGTTAAAAGCATTATGCATTGGACGATTAAAGATGTAATTGAAATAATAGTTTGTTTGACATCATTGAGCACATGTGCTCAATTAAAATCAATGCTTCATTGTAAATTTCTTCTCTTATATGTATATTTGGATTTCCCCTTCTAATCCGCATTTGATACAAAATATCATCACAAATATTATGAACTTGATCCACAAACCATTTGTGGAATAATCTATCCACCAAATAATAATTGATATTCATAGGTATGTCAATATGTAATGATTAGTTGTAACTAATATTAATCATCAAATAATTAAATTGTGTTTCAAAATAATAATGGCGCAATAAAAGTGTTGTTAATATTGAATCACCAAATAATATTATGACTAAGTAACATATTTCTTGGTAATTAGGGAATTGAAGGTTAATGACACATCTTTACTTAGTTAACAGGAAATTTTGTACATGAAATACATACCTAAGTTGGCTTGAAATTTTCGCGAACTACGTTTGTTTCCCAAATTACGTCATTTGAAAGCAATTGTTATATTGTTGGATATTTGACAAAAAGTGTATGGGATCTGGTCCTATTCCTGAAACCAATTAGTACAATGGCTCAGGTGGTAGATCCAATGGCATTAATTTCACTTTCCTATTGGCGCAACATAATTCATTGGCTTATTTTTGTATTTCATTTCCTCACGATGAGAGCAAACCAAGTTTGTAGATCTAATAGTAACATATTGGTAGTTACTGTAGTCAATTAACAAACCGTAATTTAAAGCAGCTCGATTCAAACTTGCGCGATTATTAGTTGAATCTCTCGCTCTCGCTTCCCGGGTTCGTGATATACAAATTCTTTTACGTTCATTTCGGTCGTCACGTTCGTGTGCAGTATGATGAGATCCGTAATTAGTTTGGATTGTAGCAATTCCGGTTCTTCTACTTCGTCTTATAGAGGGCATATCGAATGTACTTAATAATTATTAATCACATGTATTAAAACACTTTGCATAAAACACGATATAAAACAATCAATCAAAAATAAATCAAAGAAAACTGGAGAATTTGTTTCGTTTATCAAATTGACGAAAAAAAACTGAGTAGATAAGGTAACAGAAAATCCAAGAAAAACAACACTTGTGTGTACACCAATGTGTACACTACGTTTTAGTTTTTTGTTAACATTTGTTTAAATTTGATATGACTTGGAATCAAGTCCTTTAAGCCAAAACAACGTTGTATGTGTATATAGTATATTAAATTAATAATAAATTAATTTATGTCGCGTTCCGAAAGAATATTGCGAGGCCAATCAAATCTATAGCTCTTACTCTTTTTATCTTTTCAATTTGGTCGGGTTCACGATAATATCACTTTTGTGTGAACGCATTAGATCCTCCAACGCGAACACGCACACTCACGAACGTGCACACACAATAGAGAGTTTTATTAACATTATTCAAAGAATACAAAGAAGTAATATGGCAGGTAATAATGATAACAATGATATTAGGATGAATCATAATAATAATAGAAAAAACAATAATAACTTTCAATATAATAATAATAATAATCAACAATATATACAATCATATAATAATAATAGATATAGTAATATCTATTATTTTATAATGATGAGATGTCACCAGAAACTTTTAAAATCGACGAGATGACAGCAGCATGTTTGTCTTCAAATATGTAAGTTTCCAGATCCAAACCCTCTTCTTTTAAAGCGTTCTTTAGTCGTTGGACTAAATCAGCCTTTTTTTCCGGTAGAAGCTAATTCTCTGCCTCCAAGATGTCTTCTTATATCCGTAACTGTGAGCTCATAAATCGTAGCCATTTTCACAATTTCACTTCCAAACACCAGTGTTATGCCTTTATCATTTCTAATTTATTATTCTTATTTTAATGTACTAAAACACGATACTTTATATAAATTTATTAAACCACTATACAACAATTTATTTTCGACTAATAATAACATAATTTATTTATACGTGCGTTACATTTTAAAACGCGACTCGATTTATCTTCTCTGACTGACTTCTTTCAATGAAAATCATATTATATACCCATACAGCTGTTAGACTAGAAGGATGTCGACCCTCGGCGAAAATACTGAAAGGCTACGGCTGGTTTTTCATTCAACGTATTTCCGGAACGTTTGAATGGACCGGTTCTGTTTTTATTACTTGGAATTTCTGCTAGCTAGTCGAAGGGTCGTAAAATCTAGAACATATTAGTGAATAAACAACATATTTACAGGTTTTTAATATGACTCATATGTTTTACGTAACAGTATCGAAAAAGTTGGTATGCATGATTTGAAATAAGGACTATGTTGTCTTCAAACCTCAAGTTATTAAAAAAGTCCTCATTTATGAAGACTCATTTTTTAATCATTTTTTTCTCACAGGACTCTACAACAAAGCGCTGATTACTTTAGGACATAAAATGTTTCACCATTTTCCGAGGGAAATGTATCTTTGTCATCATAGTTAATTCTGAGAGGAAGCTGTTGCGTTATTAGTATGTACTATATGTTAATATTTTTGCTAATATATGCTATACAACTCTCCTTCGGAATAGTATATATTATTTAATCCGCAGGAATATTATAATATATACTATTCCGAAGAGAATACTATAAGATAATATTACTGACAACAAATTAATATGGTGTACCAGGTTCACTACTCAGCAGTAATTTTACAATTTAAATCAAGAACATAAACTCAAAAATGCCTAATCATTTTAATTCCGCGTCAATTTTAGTTTTAAAAATGAACAATTAGAACAAACACAATTTAATTTAAACTATAGAGTAGTTTTATTTGACCGATTAAATTTTATCGTTATTCAAACTAAAAAAAGTTTGTTGCCAGCTTTATACCAGATACAATGCCTTGGATCCCAAATAAAATTGATCCAGAAAAGCATTATAATGATACGTTATCAGTAAAGAGTTATGAATGAATTATAAAATAGTAAGTGGAGATATCAATAAAATATAATCTTTATTTTTCTTTATTTTATTTTATTTTTTATCTTTTATTGTTGATTTATAATTAGTTTACAAACATCTGATATAGATGGTGAAAGTTACAAAGAAATAATTGAACTTGAAACAATTCATTGAATGAAACAATTAGTAATGAATTAAAACCGGGATTGTTTTTTTTATTTTTACTCTGACATCTATTATGGAGAAAATCGCAACTAACATGTTTTAAAATAAATTTATATTGGCTTTAAACTTTAAATATTTAGAAACAATAGAGAACAACTTTCTTAAAAGCGGAACTTTGCCAAGCACAGTATTCGCTCCGTGCGTGACCATGGTAGGGGTACATTGAAACGATGCCAGCGTGCGTAGCGGCGAAATATGACAAAATTGGAATATTAAACAAAATATTTTTACGCATAAGTTTTATCAAAAATGTGTGCAAATACGTGTTGCGTATTTAATTCTGCTAATAATAGCAAAAACAGTGAGTGTAGTTTTTATAGGTTCCCAAAGATTACATATAAATTAGAGAAAAGAAAAAGATGAATTCGTGCTATTAATATGAAAAAGTAAATATCACATAATTTCATTTTTATGCAATTGAAATAGGAACAATTTCAATAATTTACCTTGAATGATATTTCATAAGGCTTCAAGATAACTGCAGATGACTTTAGCTTTTATATGATAACTTTTACTATTATTGTTTTGAATTATATGCTCTTTTGCGTGAAAAACTTGATTTGCCAGTACTAGATTTTTCGCTTTCTTTTCCGTTTGGAGTTGAAAAGATATATTATGATGAATTTTGAGAAACTCAGTTTTTAATACTACATTTATTTTGTACATAAACTAAAAAAATATAGTTAAAAAACTAATTTATTAATAATTGTCAATTTCGCATGTATTTACCAATGTCAAACATATGTCATATATTTAACCTGAAAATTGGGACTCCAAAATTGTCAGATGAAGGCGTTAGGTGTCGCATCAGTCACGCATGGAGCGAAAATAAAGTGAAATAAAAAGTACAACAAATACGTTTTTGTGTTTATGTTTATACAATTCAAGATTGATTTAAAACTTTGAATTAAAAACATTAAAGCCATATAATTTTTTTTATATTTTAAATGCATATATACTAAATTAAAATAATAAAGAATGTATTGTATCCTGTCAGAGAGTCTGTCAGAGAAACTGCCCAAGAAATTAAAACATTTGTTAAAAGCAGTATATTAAAAAAAATTATAGCAGGGTAGTCTGCCACTTCTTGTAATCACAGTATACAAGCAACGTAATAGGACTTATGCAATGCTTCAATTGCCTATTATTACTCCTAATTTTACCAAAGGTATTAGATATTTTAGATTATACCAATTGCGTTATAAGTTGCTAATATACAATTCTGATAAAAGTACATATCCCATAAGAATTTACAGGTGATATCTACCTCATAATAAGTTAATCACTTATAATTATTAATACCAGTTTCGAAATTCTGGTTCTGTTTGTCAGAGATTCATTTTAGAAATAGGGTGATAATGAAACGCTCGTAGATATTAGCAAATAAGTATAGCTCGTATTTATAATATATTTTGCCTTGTAGTTTTCCCTTTCAATCGAAGTCCAATGTTTGAATTCAACATTTGAAGGTCCTAATTGTACAAATGAGAATAAGGGCTGTAGACAATATTATCTTATAGATGTAAGTATTGTTTTAAACAAATATAGCAGTAAGAATAATTGTTTATTTTTCTTGCATTTCGCTGTCTGTAAAATATTCATAATTTAAGTCAATATTTGAGTTTATAACTTTCATGTGTCAAAAGTAAATAATAAATAGTAACCAATATAAGATAGATATCGAATGTGGAGGAAGAAAAAGATAATTAAGTTGTTGCCAAAACTAAGAAACGGAAAGTAATATAAATATCAACAGTACATAACCTGAAGCTAAAAAACGGGGTTTTTAGCTGTCAGAAACTTAAAGAACTTTGAGAAAATGTAGAAGAAACCGACCAAAACAGTATCCAATAATAAAGGGAATAGCCAGATAGAAATGTCAAAATTGCCCGAGCGAAAACTTGACTCCAAATTTTGCGGTAACGTCCAGCATCATAAAAAATGAAGAGTTACCAAATTTTAGCAAAAAATATTGACACATCCTCAAAATTCCATGAAATGTCAAAAATATTTGTTTGCTCATAAATTCACTTAATCTTTTACCAAAACTAATTAAAAAAAAATTGTTTAAAATCCTTTATAAAAAGTATATAAAAATGCCTCAAACGGGCTATCACAAACACATTGCAAAACGTTTTCGGATTAAACAATCCATCATCAGTGCAAACCTGAAAGTATATAACCACTTTAATTAAAAAGAACGTTAAATGAAAATGTTGACCAAGGGTAGAGCAAAATGTGGTTAATACTTCCGGTTGTACATGCTAGTAGCCACTAAAATATATGGGTAAAAACCCTTTAAATGTTATAAATTTGAAGTTGTTTTACATTATTAGTATTTATAATTTGTGATGGTTAAGTTACCATTGGATAGGTAACATGGCGGCGTATGACTCTACATGAGTAAAATGGTCCTGAGACGAAGTGTCTACGAGGACCTGTTGATAACAACTGATCAAAATGACATTGTTGACAAGTTAGGACGGATGTTGTGTCAGAGCAGTCAGTGTAACTTACGGTAGTTGTCTAAAATTGACAGATGTCAGCCTTATTTAAAATTGAAAAAGTTAAAATTATAATAATGTTACAGTATCAACCATCAATATTGTAATCTGTATTGTAAATTAATCAGATAGGTATATTTGTAACATTGAAAATTGGTTTTTTAAAAATTAATGTAGGTCAACTAGAATTTATGAAATTTTGTAGGATTGATAGGCAACCAACTATACATGTGTAAGGATATATTTATTTAAGCTAGAGATTTTGTCAAAAGGCCCTGTATGTTGTGAGACATTTGGTACCTAGAAAATGGTAAAAAGGCACATGTGGGAAGATGGGTCCTAAAAGATATATTATTGAGTATTGATGTAGTGGGTGGAGGTGTGTTTTCAGCTCAATAACATATCTAAACACACCTCCACCCACTACATCAATACTCAATAATATATCTTTTAGGACCCATCTTCCCACATGTGCCTTTTTACATTTTCTAATTGATGGATTGTTTAATCCGAAAACGTTTTGCAATGTGTTTGTGATAGCCCGTTTGAGGCATTTTTATATACCTTTTATAAAGGATTTTAAACAAAATTTTTTTGTGATATATGGTATACAGCCAGCTACAGGAACTTAGTTTCCTCGTGGAAAACTAATTTTGTTTTTTTAATAAATTTTTTTTGTTCTCTACAAAACTATATGAACAAAATTAAGAGTTGGCAAGCAATTTAAATTGATTTAAGCGTTTGAATTTGAATTTTTTTTTTTAATTTCCAAAGTGGTCTAAAATTTTTCTCTTAAAAAAAAGTGCACGTCATTCAAGATTCACTACGTTAGAACCCCACAGTGTTGCATAAACATCAGGATAGTCATTAAGTGAGGAATTTTAGTTTTAGAAATTAGTCAATTGGATTTTTAAAATGAAGAAAATAATCAAATTTTTAAAATTTCAATAATATGAAAAACGAGATACGTTTAATTCATAGTATTATAAAATATCACATAAATATGTATAATTTTAAACACATTTAAACGGGGCACCAAATAAATCAGTAACTTTTATTATATTATACTATTATTTGTTTTTTATATGTCGTAAATAACATCACGTTTACCATTCATAAATAACATTCAACTTTTCTGTATTAGTTTTAGTCTTTTTGTGATACCGTTTTTTTATGTGATTTTAAAAGTTCAATAATTTTAATAACTAGAGAAAACAATACTAACAGTAGATAAACTTAGTTTTAGGGCTGCTGTAACACGCTAAAATACATAATAAAACATTGTAAGTAATACAAAAGTATATATTTTCAATTTTTTAGTTTAGCTAGTTCTCGACAACGTCTATTTAATAGTTTAGGCACACACAAACATAACTCGTTTTTAAAGCTATTAAGCTATATTAATTGATGTATTTATAAATACAGTTTATTAAAGTTATATATTTGTTGCCAATCAAATTGATCAAGATAAACATCTAGGTTAACAAACTTAGTATAAGCACAGAATAATAAACAATCAGAATGCCCACTCTCAGATGCCGCCTTTGAAGTTTTTCAGCTCGCGTGCCATGTTTAAGAAGGAAACACATAACACAGACATATGATTTGTGAGGTTATTTAATTGTTTATATTTATGTTTAATTACATTATATTTTTATCTTATTATATGTTTTATCATATTATATGCTATATTAACAATGTTAATATAATTGTATAATGCGTTTATGATTACCGTGAGTCAATTAAACCGGGTTAATTTTTCTATGCACACCACATAAACAACACTGGTTCCCTTTAAAACATGGCGGAACGTCTGCGCGAACTAGATGCGCGTACTTAATTTTCCATGAAGAGTGAGCATTCTGATTTTTGATGTTTATTAGTCTGTGGTATAAGGTTATAAAGTATTGATAACACTGTACTGTGACTGTCCTATGTTTGCCACCCCACCAGCATATTATTGAAACGTGAAGTATTCCCGTATCAATGGCGTCCCTAATAGCACACGTACGTCCAATGGACGTCCATAGTACGTCCCTCACGGACTTTAAGGACGTCCCTCGGACGTCCGCTTTGGTCCTATTTACGTCGTTTAACGTCCTATATTGGTCCGAATGTCGCTGCGCCGAACGTCCTATGGACGTCCATTTTACGTCCCGAGCGGACGTTAGTTGGACGTACCGGGACGTTAATTGGACCTTAATCGGACGTCCATAATACGTCCGGAGGACTTACTTGACGGACTTTTGTGATGTTCTCGGACGTCTATTTTAGTGCTGAGGATATAAATTAGACGTCAACGCCATTGTATAAAATACTAAAAGTGGTGTCATCCTGTGCATATTAAGAATGTATTTTGGGTAATAAAACGTAAATGTTTAAAGGAACTTACATTTATTGTTACATTTATTTATTATTAACAAATGGGACAAATCCCCTGTCCAAATTATACAAAAATGCAACATTATAGAAATATAAAATAATTTTTAGTAATAAAACATAAATGTTTAAAGGAACTAACATTTATTATTACATATATTTATTTATTCATAACAAATGGAACAAATTCACTGTCAAAATTATACAAAAATGGAACATTATAGAAATATACACAAAATTACAGATAAAAATAAAACATACATGAATAAATATGTACACATTTATAAAAAGTTTCATTTAGCATTTTAGTGCTTCAAATAGTACCTAAACCTATTGATACAAAAGTTTCAGACCATATCTATGTGTGAATAATAATTAGTTCTGCAGTAAGGAACATGGAAATATAAATACTGGCACAGTGAATGGGAGGAATATTAAAACAAACTAGCTGAAGCAATTCAGGAGATTGGTTATTTGATGAACAAGTTTAAAAATAAAGATTAAAAGATAACACTTTTGATAAGAGAATCCAGATTCAAGAAATTGATCATACCCGAATAAGAATATGGTCTACACAATTTGCAAGAACAGTAGATGCGACAAGTCAGTATAAATCTAATCGACATAAAAAATGTTTTTTCAGTCAAAATCAGTCAGTAAAGCCTCGAAAATTTTAGGAATAGTAGAAAGAATTATAATGGAACGATAATTAGGAATCTAATTAAAAATCCTTTGTAATAGGTATATATTTAAGGCCCAAACGGGCTAAGTTAAAAAGACAAAACGTTTTCGGAAACCATGTTCCATCATCAGTGTCTACTGATGACAGACATCATCACAGACAGACTAGACACTGATGATGGAACATGGTTTCCGAAAACGTTTTGTCTTTTTAACTTAGCCCGTTTGGGCCTTAAATATATACCTATTACAAAGGATTTTTAATTAAATTTTTAATACATGGTATACAGCCAACTACAGGAACGTAGATTCCTTGTGAATTTTATTTGACGGTATGGTCAACTTGGCTTCTCAGTACATAGACACTGATGATGGAACATGGTTTCCGAAAACGTTTTGTCTTTTTAACTTAGCCCGTTTGGGCCTTAAATATATACCTATTACAAAGGATTTTTAATTAAATTTTTAATACATGGTATACAGCCAACTACAGGAACGTAGATTCCTTGTGAATTAGGAATCAATAAGTTAATGGCTGAATCAATGGATAAAATCAATAAATAAATTGTGATGAAAAGTGACCCTCAGAGATTTATAAAAAATAAGCCATAGAGGCCTACATAAAAAGAATGCACAATTCCTTAAAAATAAGTTACGATATTCCATCTGGACCAAGACCTTTATTGGTATTAAGACACTGTAAGCATGCTAGAATGTCACAAATTTTAATAGTTAAAGAGTAAATATGGCTGTGACTGATATGGGATCTTTGACTACACTTGTCTACACAGGAGAAAGAAGGATTGTGAATACTGCTAAAAAAATTGGCAAAATAGTTGAAACTGTGGCTCACTAAAAACAGAACCATTCAACTTCCCTTATCCATTCCCATTCTGATTTACCTTACAAGTGTGTGGTCGGCAATTGAAAGCAGACAAGTTAATTGTTGAGTTTTAAAGTTGAAATCATAAGTATGAAAAAGATCATTACTTAATATGGAACTTTGTTTTATTTCAGCAGTAGATACTGTTTTAGGTACCTATTTTTAATAAATAAAACAGTCTCAAAAATTGACTGTTCCTTTCTGTGCACCAACCACACAATTTAATCATTACAAAATTAATCATATTTGCTAATGCAACATGCAAATTAAATTTTATTTGCCTCCTCTTTACATCTCAGATATTTCATTATCAAGTTTCAATTTCCTTCTCCATGGCAACACTGGTCTTGGAGTTTTTTCAGGCAGCATCTGAAAACAAAATTAATGTACTATAATGTAATGTAATAAATTGAACAAATTAATTTCAGATTTAGTTCATTATACTTTGCTTATTGTAAATAAATCATCATTCAAAGGCGTATGATTAAACAACTGAATTTCAAGTGCTGCAGTTTTAATGGATCTCACCTGAACTAGAAGAATACCAACAAAACCATTGGTATTTATTTCTAATGACCAAATGAGCAGTAATTACACTTTGATACTTAAAAAACAAAAATAACAGTGTATAAATAAAATATATACAGCCAACAACAAACCTTCATCTCATATAGCTAAGTGTAGTTCTTAAAGCAATCTCATAGCCAGACCTGAACATTTGTGAAATGGTAAAATTTGCCATCTAAATTACATATAAGACACAGTTAATGATATGCTTCATCGGCTGTATATGGTCACTTAAGTGATAGTGTAAGTTTTTAAATATTCCTTAGATTGATTTATGTTTAACAGTTACAAACCTTTTAAAATCAGAGCTATATGTGTGTCTTCAAAAGTTTTATATTGCTTTTTCCCTAGCCAACTATATTTTCCTTGAATTTTATTGCAGACCAGCTTCTTATGGCTTCTCCTAACAAATTTGTTTATGGTTTCCTCACCAATTTTGGAAAGCTCATTATCCTAAAATATAAATCAACATGTAACAGTAATCTAACTACCCCACAAACTTGATCATCCATGCTTAATTATTTTAGTTTAAACTATCTAATAAAAAAACAGGCTCTGTTAAAAAATCAAACAAACATTCAGTTGCAAATTTTGGTTTCTCATAACCATGGTAAATGTCTATTAAATTTACAATTTTAGGATATATCAACAAATTATACAAACTACGATAAAACTGACTACTAAAACTCTTTTTTAATGAGATTCCATAAAAATTTACACACATTTCTATAACATTGTTTTATTGTGAAGATAAAAATATGTTTGAAATTTGAATCATATGGATCAGAGTAATTGTTCTCTGGGTGAAGCAAGAAGGGTTCTAGCATCTGAACTTTAATGAGAAGGATTGGGAACTTCTTTATAATTTTTTAATAAATCACCTAGTATTAAAGGACAAAGTCCAGTTGAATAAATTATTAGAAAAATTAAAAACATCTCGATAAGGTTCTCCAGAATTCTCGTTAAAACCATATTTAAACCCTTCTTCAGTTTCATTGAAAAAAAAGCTTTGTAAAGTATCATTGGAATGGTCGGCCACGTGGTAATTTGGATTATTTTAGGCACTTAACATGTTAATAAAAAGTTTAAATCGGAAGTATTGTAACCAGAACTACATGTTTGAACTGAAACTCTCGTCAAAATTATCAGTTAGTGATTCCGAAGAGGTTTGAAGAAGACGGAATATGGGGGTTATTAATATTTTCAACAATATTCTCTACGTTTTTCGTAACCTTCCTCTGTTGATGACGCTTAGAAACAAATCGTTTACTTTTAAACATAAACAATTTTAAGAAAAATTACTTACCTTTTTGTAATAAAATAAAAATCAAATTCGGAAATAACCTAACAAAAATGGTACCAAACTTTTAACCATGCACTATTTTAAAAAAGACCAATGCACTGTACACTGCTTAAATAGAGTTATTTTATTTCTTTTATTAAAGCAATAATAATAATAATATTATGATTAAACTGTGCCATTTGTTTAAATTAAATAGGTATGACATGACAATGACAATATTGACAATTAATTTCATCAATCATCACATGTCATATCACATCATTATTTTTCATTATTTTGTCTTTGAAAAGACAAGAGACAATTATTCTGTGGAAAAGATTATCAAGATTCATCTTGTCGATAAAAATCATATTTTTACTTATTAGAATTAGCAAACATATATATTATTATCTTAATAACTAGAATAATAAAACAATTGTAACGAATTATCTAGAAATAAAAGATTTTTACACTTTACCTAAAAACAAAAACATGTTTTGGATATATTAAACTATACAATTTTTAATTAATTGTGATTTAACCTTTTCGCTTTTAATTATTTTATTAACGTAAATAATTTTTTATTTTATTGAAATATTTGCTATTTGATCCCATAATTGGTAAATGTCGGATGTCCAGAAAACGTCCGAGTTCGGACGTCCAGGGAACGTCCGAGTATGGACGTCCAGGGAACGTCCGAGTACGGACGTCCAGAGAACGTCCATATTTGGTCCACCCAAAGTACGTCCCACTTCGTACGTCCATAGTACGTCCATTTTACGTCCAGGGACGTCCGGACCAAAACTGGACGTATATTGGACGTCCATAGGACGTCGTGTGTTACTAGGGGTACGATTGCGTAATCTAGGTAATTAACAGTATTATTTTTTTAACAACTAAGCTTAAACAATTGTATATGTATTTTATGCAACTTAAACAGTTGCGTAAAATTTAAATTAATTATAATAAGAAATGATTTTGTATTATTATTCAATACAATTCTAAAATTCTGAACGTAATTACGATTACATTTTTCTTATTATAATACCATGTTGGCGCCTATGAAAGATGAAGCAACTCCGTAATGATGTCGTATTTTTAGCTTTTGTTACTGAACTTTCAACTCTAAAGCTGATGTTCTAGAAATTTTAAACACATGTGACGTTAATTTGTATAAATCATGACGTAAAACGTATTTACTTTAAAAAATGGTATAAAACGTAGTTAGAAATCGAAAAAAAAACGATTTTTGCCATTTTTCTCCGTTTATTAAGTTAAATTTTCAGTTACAGATGCCCTATTTGTTTAAAACTTATTTATGTAAATACCTGGCATCAATACCATTAATTTGCATCCCAGATTAACTATTTTGGACTCTTAGAACCAAAGTTATGTTGATTTAAATGACGGAAATCTAATTAGAATTGTCGCGTCGGTTCTTCGGCGTTTTTACCATTTTGTTTTGCCCTTTTTGAGTTATACCTTTAGTTAGAGAGACGCAACTTTTTTGAAAATTATTTAAGTCATCAGTGGAGTTCAATACCTTTAAACTATTTTGGACTCTTAGAACAAAATTAGTGATGATTTAAAAGACGAAAATCTGATTAAAATCTTCGGGTTTTCGGATATTTAGTCATTTATTCTCCAATTTGTGTTACATTTCTAGTTAAATTATTATTTAACATTTTTTTTAAACTGGAATCAAGACCATAAGTTAAACCTTAAATCTGACCCTGTGAAGCTAAGCAATACGAACTAAATAATAATTTGATAAATAAAATGGTTTTGCTATTTGTTTTTGCTATTTTAATGAGTATTTAAGTTAATATTCACATATGAAACCATTTTCTTTGTTCTTTGGTTTTCTAAAACGGTAATGAATCACATTCAATTTCATTTTCTCCATTAACAATATATTCAGATACTGAGACAGAAGACCGAAAACTGGATGGAGTGTCGGAAGATGCTTAGTTGCTTTTTACTTCTTGGCTACTTTTTACCTCTTGACGTTCACATTTTACCTCTGAAGTGGACTTTAAATCAAACGAATAACTTCTTTCACATGTACCTAGAGTACATGCGAAATAATAGAATCAGATAATTTTTCTGCTTCGCATTTAATTTAACAGTCGTATTACTTCCTTATATTTTATTGGAAAAACCCTCGCAATTTACACACTTTTTAGCAGCCAGATGACATTCTGAGTCTGCAATTAAAGTTGTTTTTATATCAAATGCACCGAAAATCTAAATTAGCATTAAAAAAAATTAAATGTAAACTTTTATATAAAATATCTAGGAAAATTACTAGTTCAACATCTTCGATGGGATTATGAATTAAATCATAAAGTAAAAAGGTTGAAACACACGTACTTTTTTCGCTAAAATAATAAGAATAGTGTCACCAAGTAACACTTTATCTGTTTTTAGGTGTGTCTTTATCATACATACAGTACGTAAATCTTTCAGCTGGACATAGGTAATATGCATTGAGGTAATTTCGGCAACTGCGCTTTCTCAAGTCTATACCAATAATTCACGACACTAAGCGATAGCCTACAATTACCCTAACAATAAATTAAAAAATCTAACTAATAAATGTAATACGATATTCGAATTGTACGAGGTGTAAATTAAGCAGTTTACTAATAAGAAAATTAAAATAATATCGGTTTACAACATTTTGATGTCTCTTCTTACATTTTAATCGGTAATAGAGGTGTTTTTCTGCTGTAACGTTGTTATAATAAACAACTGTAACAAGTGACAAATTCAGATACGTTTTTTACAATTTATGCGAATTCTTTATTATTATTTACACTTTACCAGTGGCCTGTCATAAAGGCATCTTAAAAATCTTTATTATAATTTCAATTTATTTGAGACATTTATTTTATAAAATGAAAATAGGTAGACAACGTTTTTTTAAATAATTTGTTTAGATAATAATTAATTGCCAAAAAATACATATAACGATTGTTAGTAAAAACGTTTTTATCTATAACTATTTAAATTCTCGTTTTTTAAGCGTGAAATTTTTTGTAGTATTGTAACAAATCTCCTAAGTGTGTGCAACATGTGTTGTGTATGTTGCCTAACCTGTAGGTCGCTCTGCGTCCTGTATTATTTGTGATGTGCTATGCGTCCTACTAGAAAAGGGCCATACGGATTATTAGTTTTTTTGACTCAAGAGGTTATAACGTTTCATGTTTTTGTGTCTTTTATATAAGTCTTTTTATCTAAGTTTGTTCATGTAAGAACAGTGTTAAATAAATACCGTTAGCATTGAAAATATATTCTTTCCCTAAGAAAAATAATTAACGAACTCGACGATAATTGAAGGGATAAAATAACATCCTAACACCCTTATAAATTGGCGCCCTACTAGTGGCATTATTTTCTTTTGTGAAAGTTAAGTTCAGTGTTACTTAATTGTGTATTTCGTTTGGAAGTGAACAAAATCTGTTGTGGACACTGGTTGGTTTTCAGTTTCTCAACCGTAGTAAAAAGACTTCAGTAGTGGACACTGGTTTGTTTTCAGTTCCGCAGTATTAGTAAAGACTTTAAATCGGTATTAGATACTGTTGTCTCAGTTCTCTACGCGATTTACTCTTTCGATAAACTGTTTATGCTTCTCCGATCAGAAAATAAAGTTACAAACATGGCTCAGAAAAGTGAGACAGTTCAACAAGTAGTGATGACGCAAGACATGCTCCAGAGCTTAATTACCAGTCTACAAGGTATTAACAATCCAATTCTAACTTCTCAGCATGTAAACATCGGTTTTCGGGAAAACCAAATGAAGATGTCGAGGCATTTATTGATGCCATTACGGTGTATAAAGACTGTCTTAATATTTCTGATCATCACGCGTTAAAAGGATTGTCTATGCTTTTAATTGATTCAGCTGCAACGTGGTATCAAGGTGTCAAATCATCCATTCAAACGTTTGATGAGGCTATAGAAAGTCTCCAGCATGCATACGGTTCTCCAAAGCCGGCGTATTTAGTTTATCGTGAACTTTTCGCGGTCGAACAAGGTCACAATGAAAAAAACCGACGTTTTTGTCAGCAAAGCGCGCTCGTTGTTGTCACGTCTTCAAGGCGCATCCACCATTTCGGAACATGCTCAACTTGATATGGTATTTGGATTATTAAATGCATCTATTAGAGATAAGGTAAGGAGAGAATCTATATCCAATTTTAGAGAACTTGTTGAAGCAGCTCGCGCTGTAGAACAATCGCTCCATATTGTTAAAAGCGTTCCGAATATTTCCGTACATAAAACAGAAAGTAATTCAAGTAGTACCCGAAAATCAAAACAGTGTTCTTATTGTAAGAATTTTGGACACCAAAGGGACGACTGTCGTAAACTAGCATCCCGCAGTAAACAAGAACCTTCTTCTACTTCTTTAAGTAACAACAGTACAAAGCAACCTTTTTCAAATCCCAACGTTGCCAATATCAACGAAAATTCCCAGATTTTCTGCTATGGTTGTAAAAGCCCAGGTTTTATTAAATCAAATTGTCCCAAGTGTAGTAAACGTACTGACATAGGTTATGTTTCAACATCGGCTGAATTTCTTTGCGCTTCTCTGCAATCGCCAGATTCTTCGTCTCAGATTCAGTCACATTCAAGCCCGTTGACTCCAATTACTATCGAAGATCATCATGGTTGTTGTTTTCTTGATTCAGGTGCCGAACGTAGCATCGCCGGTGCTACACTTCGAGAAATTTTACTCAAAGATAATATTCCCTATAGTACCAAATCTATGCTTATGACTTTGGCTGATGGCAAAAGTAGTTTAGTTAATGCTCTTTTCTTTCAGGATAATGTCGTACTTCAAGGTAGAAAACATTCATTAACTTTATGCTCTGTACCTGATCATGTACAAAGTAGAACACTTCTAGGTTCTGATTTTCTTAGATCAGCTAATATCATTCTTGATGTACCACGTGATTGCTGGTATTATGGTGATGAATTGTCCGTACGCTATCCGTTTTCATCTGAATCATTTATATCTGATCTCAGGTCAAATTCTGTTCATTTGGCTCGAGTTGAATTGAGAGAAGATGAAGCCATTTGTCTTGATCCAACAGAAAAGTCTGAAATTAATGACCTTTTGTCTAAACATGATAATGTTTTTTGTCCAAGCAAAGAGCCTACGCCTTTTGCCGAACATTATATAACTTTAACTGATGAAAATCTAATCGCTGTTCCCCCATACCGAATGCCTGAGATTAAAAAAGCACAGCTCAAACAAGAGCTTGATACACTTCTTACTGATGGAACCATAGAGGAGTGTGAATCCCCATATGCTTCGCCTGTAGTACTGGTTCCGAAGAAGGATGGCGGAACTCGTCTTACAGTAGATTATCGTAAGTTAAATGCGATCACTAGACCGTATGTCTATCCGCTACCGAAATAGATGATCTGTTACATGCGACGAAAGAAACACGTTACATGTCAACACTAGATTTGAAGTCTGGTTATCACCAAGTTTCTGTTAAATTTGAAGACAGAGACAAGACGGCTTTCATTTGCCCCTTTGGTACATTTCGCTATACGCGCATGCCGTTTGGACTGCGCAATGCACCTTCCACTTTTCAGCGACTTATTGACAAATTTCGCTCTGGTTTACCCAATGTTCGTATACTTGCTTACCTAGACGACTTAATTATTCTATCCGCTACATTTAGTGAACATCTCGCTGACCTCGAGCAAGTATTATCTCGGCTAACAATATTTAAATTACATTTAAATCGTTTAAAATGTAATTTCTGTTGTATTTCTGTCCTTTACCTAGGTCATGTAATCACTTCGTCTGGTATAAACCCTGACCCAAATAAGGTTGCCAGTATTGTCAACCGACCTATTCCGAAAAATGTCAAAGAGCTAACTTCATTCCTACAAGCATGTTCTTGGTTTAGACGTTTTATTGAAAATTTCGCTGACATCAGCAAACCTCTATCCAATCTTCTTAAGAAGAATGCTCGTTGGACTTGGACCACAAACCAAACTCAAGCTTTTGACCGACTTAAAATTCTTCTGTGCTCTAGCCCTATACTAAGACAGGCTGATCCTAACCTACCCTATACTCTTAGAACCGATGCTAGTTCTTACGCATTGGGAGCTTGTTTACTCCAGGGGGAGGGATCCGATGAGAGACCAGTGGAATACGCCAGTCGTCTCCTAACAAAGTCTGAACAGAACTACTGTACTACTGAACTTGAGGCCTTAGCTGTCGTTTGGGCAGTAAATAAGTTCAGAGGATATATAGAAAATTCTCAAATCAAAATACAAAGTGATCACCAGCCTCTAAAATGGTTAATGTCCCTCAAATCTCCGTCTGGCCGACTCTCGAGATGGGCCCTGTCATTGATGGCCTATGACTTGAAAATAGATTATACTCCTGGACGTTTAAATGTCGTAGCTGATATGCTATCCCGTCCACCAATTGAAAATATTGATGTTAATCTTGTCCAAGTTGACTTACCTCAACAAACTGCCAGTGATTTGAGAACAGAACAACTGAATGATCCCGATTTGAGAAAGATCGTCGAATCTTTCGAAAACCCAGATAACAATTCCGTTGATTATAAAAGATGGTCTGAACGAGGATATTTTACGATGCAAGGTGTTCTTTACAGATACACCCCTGATTTGGACAGCGAAGAAGCACAGCTGGTCGCTCCAAAGTCCCGCATACAAAATATACTTAGTGATTACCATGACGCACCCTTAGCTGGACATTATGGTGCCGAACGTACTTATCAACGAATCGCTAGCAGATATTATTGGACTGGTATGCGTAAAACAATAATAGATTATGTAGCGAAGTGCCTGGATTGCCAACGGTATAAAGCATCTAATCTAAAACCAGCAGGACAGTTTCAAACGCCTGTTCAATCTCAACGCTTTGAAACCATGTCTATCGATCTATTCGGTCCACTACCAGAAACATCTGACGGATACAAGTGGATCTATGTGATTGAAGATACCGCGAGTAAATGGGTGGAAATATTTCCTCTTAAAGCAGCTACTGCCGAGAATTGTGCCCGCTGTTTAGTTGACGAAGTAATCTTAAGATATGGTTTACCCAGACGCGTTATTAGTGATAACGCTACACAGTTTGTTAGTGCGGTCATGCAACAAGTAGCGTACTGTTTAGGTTTTAAACAAACCCTAATTCCGGTTTATTGGCCAGCCGCAAATCCTGTAGAACGGAAAAATCGTGATCTAAAGCCCCAACTGGCAATTTTGACAGGAGCTGACCATACATCATGGAAAGAACAAATACCAGCTGTAAGATTCGCTATGAACTCCGTTAAATCGCAGTCAACAGGTTATAGTGCCGCGTTTCTAACCTTCGGTCGCGAATTGCGTACTCCCGATGATGTAAAACGAGACTTTCGGACTATTGTACAAAATGACAACTTCGTACCAGAGATAACCCCATACCTAAAGACTCTCAGTAGTGTTCTATATCAAGCTCGCGAAAATTACGAAGCGAGTCAAGATCGCGCAAAGTCATATGCCGATAAGTATCGTCGCGCCAATATGACGTTTAATGTGTCGGACAAAGTGCTCGTTGACGTGCATGCTCTTAGTAAAGCGAAGGACTCTTTCACGGCTAAGTTCGCCCCGCGTCGCGATGGCCCATACATAATAACCAAGGTGGTTAGCTCAACCAGCTACGAGATATCGTCGCCACAGAATCTAACCGAACCTCTCGGTAAATACCATGTATCAGCGCTTGTGCCCTATCGTGCTGATACCGATACCGATGATGGTCCGTCCCCTAACCCTTTGGTTCCCATTCGCAGAAGAGGACGTCCCCCCAAAACAGCATTAGCTGTGCCTGATGAAAACCATGTATACACAGAAGAGAATGACGTTGCTTCGCCTCATATAGATGCCGAGGCGCTCCTTCCCACAATAACACCTGACCCGAATGATGACCCTCCTAGTGAACTCTTTCGTCATCGTCTCCGGAGACATCCCGTCCAGAGGTCCACCTGCCAGTGTTGCCTTCTGCTCACACCTGTTCTTGCTTCTACTTGAGGGACTCTGCGTGAAGCAAAGGGGGAGGTTGTAACAAATCTCCTAAGTGTGTGCAACATGTGTTGTGTATGTTGCCTACCCTGTAGGTCGCTCTGCGTCCTGTATTATTTGTGATGTGCTATGCGTCCTACTAGAAAAGGGCCATACGGATTATTAGTTTTTTTGACTCAAGAGGTTATAACGCTTCATGTTTTTGTTTCTTTTATATAAGTCTTTTTATCTAAGTTTGTTCATGTAAGAACAGTGTTAAATAAATACCGTTAGCATTGAAAATATATTCTTTCCCTAAGAAAAATAATTAACGAACTCGACGATAATTGAAGGGGTAAAATAACATCCTAACACCCTTATAGTATTGCTTATCTATAGGTACTCCCATGCAATAGCGTGTTTTAGGCCAAATAGTAGACTATTGAGTCTTTATACCCTTTTTGTTTTTTAGTCGGGATTTGAACAATAAATTCACTAGATCATTCAGTGGAGTCTCGGTCGCTTGGCTATCTGATCCATTATTTTATTCTAGTCGTAATAAATATGTATTTTTAAAAGACTAATAAATAGTTGAATAGATAATCCTTCAATAAAAATTAATTTGGATTCTGTGATTTAAAATTATCGTTATCATATCTAGCATATTTAGAACAAATAAAGTAAATTCATTCTTAGATAAAAAATATATTACAACAATAAAAATATTTATATTAAACACTATACTTTTAAATACTATGAAGTCTTGCCATGAAATCAACAGCATATTAATGATATCTACTACGATGCTCCTTGATTATTGTCATTAGTTTTGCTTTGACTATATCCTCTGTAAATGAAATACCTTTTTGTTGTAGTCACCCATGCACGATAGATTTTTTCAGTCGTTGGAATGCGTTTAACAAGAAGGCTGCAATAAGATGCACTATCCAATACTGCGACAGAATTAATATCTGTATCCTGGAGAATGTTCTGGCACCACTTCTCGAATCATATGGAGTTCATGTCTTTATAATAGTTCATCTCAGTTTCTCAGAAAAAATCTCAGTTTTTTTCCAAATAGAAAAAAGAATAATATTTTGCACAAATACTGTATCGCTACCAGTATGAGCAACAGTTAGACGCTGTCCCTTTCCTGACGGCGCTCGCAATTTTCTCAATTGACCTTAAACAAAGGCTTGTTGTGCATTTGTTACGGTTGTATCTTGCCAAGTTTTGGCAGTTGTATATCTGGCGTTAATTAAAGTCTCGTAGAGGTAATAAATTTTTTGTTTTGCTGCGATATTTCCGAATTGAGAGTAGATAATTACGTCGTCAGGATATAATTTCCTCATCATCTGTTAACATGGAATTCTGGCATCGTTTTGTATATCGAAAGTTAAGATCCTGTAATGATTTGCATAACAATTTAATTAGATTTGAAAGTTGAGCCCTATTTTCAAAGAAAAGGAGGATTCTCTGCGCTTAATCTACCTTTACAAATTTTCGTCAGCGCTGATTTGAAGCTAAAGGTTTAAAACCATTTGTTAAATTTTTTCTCCCACACAATACGTTCAACTTTTGCCACTGATACTCCTGGTAAAAAAGAACAGCAACTTATAGTTTCTGTTTGAGATAGTGTTTTTTATGTCGATCATATACCTTGCAGATATTTTTTTTTGTTTTGTAAGACGGGTCTATGACGTGGATGTCTTAAACTTATAAAACTGTTATTTGACAAAAAAACTGAAAGAATGCACGAAAAATCGTGTTGTTTAACAAAATATTTTCTATTACTTCAAAATAAAAATAAAAAACTAATTAACAAAATCAGTACGAAACCTATTAAGACATAGCAATCGAACACAAATTTAACAGCCGACACTATAAGAACAACGATAAATGCTGACTGCAAAAACTGCTCACATGTTTTAAATAACATTTTTGCCAATTGATTGATCATTCACGGGTTATGCAATTTAAACTTAGATATTGTCCATACCATTTAATTGTCAATTTTTAACAAAAGTATAAATTTCATGGTAGAACTATCTTCGCCGGTGCATTACATAAGTATTTACTTGTCGATAACGAACAATTTTTAGATATCATGAATAATTGTTTAATGATTATATGTGTGGATTTAAGAACCATTAGGTAAAATCTTTAATCGTAAGAAGTCACGTACCTATATTCCTATAATAGTAGGGTAAGATCGGGTAATTACACAAACTACAGAACGACATAATGATAGAATTAATATATAATAATTCAATTCTAAAAAAAATATTAAAGTAACCACGCCGCTCCGCGCTAGAATTTATGATTTTTGAACAGGGGGTCTTAATAACAGCAGTGAGCTTAAGAGGGTGCAGCTGCCACAATTACTAGTGTATATTAACTATGTAAAGCTAAAACATTTAGGTACTGTATACATTGAACGCTCAATGTATACAGCTACTTTTTCGCGTTACAATTCAACGACTCGATACAATTCTCTTTTCAGACTAACTATTTAAAATAAAAATTCCTCTCTCTCTCTCTCTCTCTATATATATATATATATAATATATATATATATATATATAATATATATATATATATATATATATATATATAATATATAAATATATATATATTTATATATATATATATATATATAAATATATATATATATATATATATATATATATATATATATATAATATATATATATATATTTAAAAGAACGTTTGTCTGACCAAAGATGTCATGGCCTATTTGCCTAATAGGTCTCCGACCATTCGAGACCATTAAATAACGAATATTTAATATATATATATATATATATATATATATATATATATATATATATATATATATATATATATATATATATATATTATATATTATGTATTGTGAAAACTACGACCGTTAATTTATATTAATAAAGTATTCAACTAGTGAATTCAGAGGTTTATTCGGTCAGTCAGGTTGGCAAAATAAAAAACAGAAGTCAACTACTTCATAAGTTTATAGAAGACGTTTCGCTTTGCCAACCTGACTGACCGAATAAACCTCTGAATTCACTAGTTAAATACTTTATAAATATATATATATATATATATATATATATATATACATATATATATATATATATATATATATATATAATATATATATATATATATATATATATATATATTAAATATTCGTTATTTAATGGTCTCGAATGGTCGGAGACCCTATTAGGCAAATAGGCCATGACATCTTTGGTCAGACAAACGTAATGTTTTTTCGTACAAAGATCACTCCCGAGCTACGCGGAAGTTCCTGACAAACAATACTGTTCCAACGTTCAAAAGTTTTAAATTATACATCAGTTGTCCTCACACCGTGTAACGATTATTTTTTCTACAACATTAGGTATTACTATAAGGAGTTGAACATTTGGAACAGAAATTATGGGGTTAGAGATAGGGCAAGCCAAAAAAAAACCGAAACTTTTGCGAACGGCTATTCAGGGTCTATTTGGGTGCTGATTCAAGGGACGTCAACCGTCAAGAGACGGTTTTCTCTCCGCACAAGCTGGCACTTGGCATTGAAGTTCTGCAACTCGACCGAACTTCCTTCGAAAGACAAATGCTTACACTGGTTCGTCTTTGATACTGACCGGGATGGGATGGGCCAGTGAGTAGTAGTAGGGAAAGGCGAGTAGATTTAGCTTTTCTTCAGTGGTAACACCATGTCTTGCTTTACCGGTAACTTCATTCCTGAAACGTGAGGTCAGGCACTTCGTGTTCTTGGTTTAATTCCACTTCGTCATGTATGTCTTGGTCACCTTCGAAAAACGCCAGCCGGTTATGGTGTACTATAATCGGGTTTCCCCTCGAAATCTTGCTTATTCGGTAGATGACATTGTTGATCTTTTACAAAATGAGGTATGGACCTTCCCAAACCGTTGCAACTTGGGAGAACCACCTTTTCGCTTCTAGGAATTATAGAGCCAGACATTGTCGTTCTTCGTAAAGCACACCTCTTCGGCTTGCCTATCGTACCGTTTCTTTATTCGGTCGCTAGCGATCTGAAGATGGGAACGGACTAACTCGTGTACATCGTTTATTCTTCTTTGTAATTCGATTACATGATTTTACCTGCTACATCTTTTCCAGGTCGACACCGAAACTCTAGATCACAAGGTAGTCGCGTCTCGCGTCCGAATAGGACTTTGACTGGTGTCTGGTTTATTGATTCGTTAACAGCAGATCTGTAGACCATTGTGAAGAAAGAAAGATATTGGTCCCAGTTACGCTGATAATCGGACATCATATTTGTCAAATACTTGCCAACTGTCCTATTCATCTGTTCTACCATACCATTCGATTGCGGATGATATGCTGTAGTTATTGTTTTCTTTATGCCTAGTCTATCACATTATTTCTTGGAAAACATTATTTCTTGGAAAAGATTGCTTTCGAAGTTTCTTTCTTTTTCACTCTGGATCTCCAAAAGCACTACAAATCGGCTGTTATATTCCTTGATCAACTTATCTGCAATAGTGGCGGCCTCCTGGTCTGGAAGTGCGTAATTATCGACCCACTTGGTGAAGTAATCCATTACTACCAACATGTACTTGCCTCCATTTTCACATTCTGAAAATGGCCCAGCAATGTCCAAGGTTATTCTTTCAAACGGGCTTCCAACATTATATTGTCTCATAGGAGCTGTCCTTTTTCGGTAAGACCTGTTACTCGTAGCACAAATAGTACATTTCTTACACCAGTCCTTTACGTCATCGGAACTGTTCATTAGTGTTCATCCAATAAAACCGTTCTCGAATTCGCTGAAGGGTTTTCTTTACACCGAAATGCCCTCCTGATGGACTGTCGTGTAACTGACGAAGTACTTCGGCTATTCTGTTCTTTGGGGTCACCAACTGTCTTCTCTTCTCTGAACCGTTATCATTTTCCAGTGCTCGTTCGAGCAAGCTATCTTACATGATAAATAAGTCTCACGGGACCCAATACATCTTAACTACTGAGCACAGGTTTAATATTTCTTGCCAAGGTGGTCAACGGGTTTCCTCTTTTTATTTTCGAATTTTCTGTACAACTGAATCTCTCTCTTGTTTTTCCCTTATCTTAGTAGGTGCCCAGTCGTTTTGGACCATCGTTTTTTTAGCTCTGCTGCTTCCTTGGATTCCGTTTTGTTGCAGTGGGAACATTCTGCTGTGCATGGCCTTCTGGAAAGAGAATCAGCGATTCTGTGGTTAACTACGGCCCGGTGCTCAATTTTGAAAACGTATTCTTGGAGTCGTTCAATTCATCTGGCTATCTGACCCTCTGGATTCTTAAACTGCATCAACTACTTGAGGGCGGCAGATAAACCTGGCATGTTTTTCAATATAACCCCCTTAGCACATTTTCCATAAGCCTCTCAAATGTCGCGGGGGCTATACAGGGTCCAAATGGCATAACGTTGAATTGCCACAATTTAGATCCTGTGGTGAAGGCTGTCTTCTCTTTATCTACTGGGTCCATTTCTACCTGCCAGTATCCAGACTTCAAATACAAAGTAGAAAACAATTTACTTTCAGCCAATGTATCCCTTCGTCCACAATTTTCTGTAACCGCGCTACTATGATCGTTTCATTTCCAGCAGGCACGACTGTATCTTATTTAACGGCTGCTTGCACAGTGTTGTCATCTTGTGGATAAAGAAATACCTCCTCCATACTAACTTTGATTACCTTATACCTAAAATTCAATTGGAAACCATGCATATTTATTACGTCCATTCCTAATATAAAATTCTCTTCGATATCAGCAACTATAACAATATGGACGAACTTTTCTGCTCCAATTCCTAATTGTACCTAAATTTCTCCATGAATGTTGGCATTTTCACCTGTAGCGGTTCGAAGTCGAAACCTCGTTGGTAACAGTTTCTTACAGCCATTTATATCTGTCGGGCGTATAATGGTTCTGGTCGCTCCAGTATCCACCAACAACGTATGCCTTTTACCATTTATTTCTCCATCTACATATACACTATCTTCATTTCATGGAAGCTATTAGTATGAGAGGGTCTTTGAAAAAGTTCCGGGTTGAAGCTGCCCTCCTAAGGCCGACCCGTTCTAGTTTTTCTGATGGTGAGTTTCTTGATTTGCGTTGTACCTAGGCTGCTTACATGAACTTTGTATGTGTCCTATTTCGCCACAATTCCAGCATCTTATGGTCTTCGTTTTCTTGTATGTAATATTTTTCATCATATTAACGAGCTGGTGAAGTTTATCGTTCTAACTTTACTGTTCCCGCCAGAGACCTGCGTAGCTGACTCGTATTCGAGGGCGGCGGATAAGACATCAACCAACGTCTGATGAGCTAATCGTTATGTTGTCTGCATTCCATGATCACGAGGATCATCAATAAACGTTTGCACGGCCAACTTTTCCATCATTTCTTCGGGAGCTGTTATTTAAGCATATCGTACTAATCTGGCAATATCTAACTCATATTCTTGAAGAGCCTCATCTCTCTTTTCTCTTCAATTTTTAAGTTGCGACTGATATACGTACTCCAAATATTTGTGGCCATATCGCATATTTAACCTCTTCTTAATTTGTTTAAAACCATCCATCTCCTCTACGGCTATGGTCTGAAGCACATCTAAGACATCTCCTCGAAGAGAGATAGTCAGGTTTACAGCCTTTTCTTTTTCAGACCATTCAGACAGTTTTCAACTTTCTTTTAATCTTCTTTTGTCTTTACTGTAATAGGATTGTTTCCTCACTCTGCTTTTCCTGTTTGTTTCCTCCATCTTCATTTTAATCGCTTTTATCTTTTCTTCGAAGGCCAACATATCGGCAGCAACTTGGTTTTTTAACGAAGATATTGTATAGTCGAGGGCAGACATCTCAGAAGTGACTAGAGATGTTAGCTATAACTTTGCTTTCCAGAGAAGAAATTTCATTTAAAACTTTGTTTTCTAAAGAAGCGATGTCGCCGGAAACTTTCGAAATATCGCCAGAAACTTTGTTCTCTAATTTCGAAATCGACGAGATGACATGTTTGTCAACAAATATATTTGTTTATATATATTAGTTTCCGGATTCAAACCCTCTTCCTACAAAGCGTTCCTTAGTCGTTGGACTAAATCAGTCTTTTTGTTCGGTAGAAGCTAAGTCTCTGTCCTCGAGGTGTCTTCTTAAATTCGTAACTGTGAGCTCATAAATCGTAGTCATTTTCACAATTTATTTTATATTTCACTTCTGACAACAGTGAACTATTTTTATGAATCTGATTTATTACCTTTACTTATTATAAAATGTTCTTCACACTTAGTTGAGTCTTTATTTAATTTATATATATTCTTAAAATAATTTAGAAGCTATTAGTAGCTTCTAAATTAATGTAAGTTTTTTTGTTTTTTTTTCTCTATCATATTCTCAACCATACTAGACCAGCGATCTCTCCATTCCTACTCATACTAAGTGCAAAGTTTGGCAACCTGTCATTCGAATATTTTTGAAGATAAATATATAGTATTTTTTTAACATATTTTTTTTGTAAATTCGTCATATATAAGCTGACTCCAGCAATACCAATCTCCAAATCTAACATAAAGTTTGAATAATACCCTGAACTAGAAAACATTTTTTTTTTATATAAAATCGTCTGACTCTTTTCACCTCATCGTACTCAAAGAGAACCCATACCTAATACCTATAAGTCAAAATTGATCTTACCACCGACTCAAACACTGTTACTTTAGTCAAAAAGGGTATATCAGCATTAGACACTAAACTACTCTTAGCCATGTGAATCGCCACTTTTGCCAAACTCTGGCGCTTTTTTTGGATGTTACTGTCATTCTCAAATTCTTCTTCTTTCTTGTTGTATGTAAGCTTTAAAGCCTGTGTCTTCTTTATTATTAGTATCCTAAATTACTTAAATTGTCGCACCATCTTCTTCTTGGTCTGCCAATACTTCTTCGTTCATTTGGTGACTTATCTTGTGCTATTCGTACTGGCCTATCCTCTATCATTCTACTTATGTGTTCGTTGCATTCCTATTTCCATTTTGTCACAAATCCATTAATGTCTTCTATATTGCATACTCTTCTTATGTTTTCGCTTCTCTCCCTATCTAATAAACTTTTTCCTGATATTCGTCGGAGTATTTTCATCTCTGTTGTTTCTAGTAGTCTCGTTTTATGTGTCAGGTCTTGTCTCCGGCGTGTATCTTAATATAGGTATAATTGCTGCTTTATAGATTCTTGGTTTTGTGTCTTGTCCTAGGTGTTTATTCTTTCAGATTGTGTCATTAAAAGATCCCGCCGCTTTACTTGCTTTTAAGCTTTGTTGTCGTGCTTCTTCTTTAACATCTCCGTAACTAGTTCTAGTTGTATCTATTTCCATATATTTAATTAAACCTTGCTTCCTGCTTTATTATTTTCCCATCAATTTCGATTTTACATCGTAGTGGGTATTTAGTTGTATATATATATATATATATATATATAATATATATATATATATAATATATATATATATATATATATATAATATATATATATATATATAAGGATCACTCAGACGAGTGGTGGGTTCTTATATCGGTCTCTAGGTGGAGAAATAAAAGACAAAGTTGATAGGCTACTTTATCTATTTTGAAGACGTTTCGCTTTCGAGTTTTGAAAGCATCATCAGTTCATCTAAAAAATTATTACAATATGAGAACCACACAATCATGGAAACGATGTTAATTGTTACCTTAAAAAGATATGTAGCAGTCAATGTTATTAACAAATATGTGAATGAAACTAAGTAAATGGACATAGTACGCTGATCTTGTCTTTTTCAGTCATTGTGATCAGCCAACTGTCTTTTTGCGGTTAGTTCGTTCCTGTTTCATCTAACGCCATTTTCACGGCGACATCCATAAGGCTTTGATCGGTAACTTCATATTCACTATTTGTAGAATTTTATTAATATTACTTATAATGCTACCTAAAGTTAAAATCAAAGTTTAATATCCATTAAATAGTTGGAGGTTATTTATGATTTTCTTGGTTCTTTCTCACTTATTAACATAAATAACATTGAATTTATTTTGGACCACATGGTCAATTGCTGTGCTAATTTTTGTACAAGTTCATATATGTTGTTAGTTGCTTAACTGTTTATACAAGATCAGCGTACTATGTCCATTTACTTAGTTTCATTCACATATTTGTTAATAACATTGACTGCTACATATCTTTTTAAGGTAACAATTAACATCGTTTCCATGATTGTGTGGTTCTCATATTGTAATAATTTTTTAGATGAACTGATGATGCTTTCAAAACTCGAAAGCGAAACGTCTTCAAAATAGATAAAGTAGCCTATCAACTTTGTCTTTTATTTCTCCACCTAGAGACCGATATAAGAACCCACCACTCGTCTGAGTGATCCTTATATATATATTGGATTGACGGTCGTACTCCTTTTTCCGATATATATATATATATATATATAATATATATATATTATATATATATATATTATATATATATATATATATATATACATCTTTATACCAAACCTGAACCATCTGAAAAACCATACAATCCTGAACCTCCTATATCTAGAGTATTTAGAGCTGCCTATTACAAGCTTATATTCATTAATTCTAGCGGGGATTTTAAAAATCTATATATACAAAAGAATATTTTAATATTTTCAAAGATATATAAATGGGGATTTTACCTATAAATGGCACAATCCTGAACCCTTTGTTATTTCAGCCAATTCTGAACCCAAACATGCATGTATATGCACAAACCTGAGCCTAAGAGATGTTGCCAGTTTTAAGTAAAATAGGATTCCTTAGGAAAATGTTTGTATGTGTTTGCGTGAGAGTCAGAAGCAGTACATTTTTACTTTGCCCTAATTATACGTATCCTAAAATATGTAAACAATACGTTCTATCTACAGATTATTTTAACAGCGAAGGCGTCACATACGTTCCAGTTTATAAAAGTCAAAAATATGAGCTTTTATTAACGGCGATTTAGATTAAAAAAAAAGGAATACATCAGCAAAGTATGGCTTTAATTTAATATCAAAAGTAGGTACAAACATAAGAATATTGTGATACAGATCAGATCAAAACTAAAACAAGAAAGTCTTTCAAAACAGTGAAAAAAAATTAAAAATCAACTAAAAAATATTTGAAAATGGGTGTTTAGTATTTAAGTTTTTCTGTATACATATTATAAACTACAGCTTTAATACATGTCCATTTTCTTTCTTTAAATACCTCGGGATATTCTTCAATAAGGTGTTGCACTTCTACCTTAATGGGAGGCTTTCTTTTTTTAATGTTGTCGGAAAAGTATTCTGCGATAATGCTTTTTTCTTGTTTTGTCCATGGTCGTCGTCTATCAATAAATATTTTCTTTTTTAAATTGCCCAATTTTTTATGAGATTCTTTATTATTATCGACGTTAGCTGAAGTAGATGGAATCCCGCAATCTACGTTTAGATTATCATTAGTTTTCAAGATATTTTCCATTTCTTCCTCTTCCGCGTCAGTGAGAGGAGCTAAATTAATGTCAATTTCGTCTAATGTTTTGCCTTTATATTTTTCAGCTCCGCCTTCCATCATTAACAGTAAAAGTTTAGAAATCTTAGCCGTTTGATATACTTTGTCAGACAAACGATAATAATTGCAATGTGTTTGTAATGTGTGTCCCATGAATTTGCTTAATTGCTCCATATCATTATTGGAAAATTGAAGAAGTTGAGTAATGGTGGCCAAATGCTTTCGAAGTTTTGTTGCTGTTATACTCGCAGGTCTCTCCAACTGACATTTCTTGGCATATTTATGAATAATTTTAGTTCCATCAACAAATCCTCTTCCAGTGGTGTGAAATACAAAGTCACTTTCAATTGTAAAGTTATTTCTACAGTGCAAAATTAAATCAAAATGCATTTTCATTGATGGTGATAACAATATAGGAACACCTCTTCCACGCTTACCTCTTATAACTAAACGACTGTAAGTTTTTAATAAAATTTTTTCAGCTTCAGTTAAACATTTTTCAAATTCGTTATCATTTTCACCCCCTAAATTAATAGATTTAAACGTTTGGACCTTTAGCTGAGCCACCTCTGCTGGTCGCCGTCTGTTAAGAAGAATGACTTGCGCATACAGTGTGTCTTTTAATGAATTATAGGTCTTAAAATCATACTCATCTGATTTCAATTTGTGAAATAATTCTTCTGCAGATGTTTGCAAAAAAATATTAAGTTTCTTGAGGTCGTTAGTAAGCGGCAAAAGTTCTTCTTTATTCCATTTATTTTGATTTAAATTGGTACATGCTTGAGCAGAAACTTCATCACACCATTGGGATTCTAAAAGAGTTTTTAATATTTTAAGTTCTTTTCTCTCATCGCTTGTGTTTTCAATCTGAACAAGATTAATATATGCTAAGTCACAACATTTTTTCATAAGTGTCCCAAAATTTATGGCTAAAGTTGGTGACTCATAATTATCTGTTTCTGGGTTATATTTTGCTATTTTATTAACTCCAGAAATTATTAGTTGAAAATGCTTTGGGCGAAGAATATCTATAAGTTTCTTAATATCAGGATTCTGTCGTCTTGCAAAGTCTAAGAGTTTTGCGAGTCTTCGCATATTTTGTCTTACCAAATCAATATTGCCTTTACTTTGACGGCCTTTTATGTACGAATATGCGTACTGGCAAATTAAGGGATCTTTTTTAGCAATAAGATTTATGTCGTCTGCACGCATTCTGGAAAAAATTTTTGATTTTAATAAATCGTCATGTTTAAGAAACTGGTGTAGAAGCAAAGTGGTTTGTCCGTCGCTTTGGGACGTTTGTCTTCTATTATTTTCCTCATCATAATTAGACGGACAAATTTTGGTATGCCTAAATAAAAATTTTTTCTTATAGTAACCCAAACAATACTTGCATGGCAGATACTGATCTGCACTTAACGACTTATCAGTAAGTTTTGGCCTCTTAACAGGTCTTAATGCGGAGTCCGTCCGATTTCTGATAAAATTTCCCTTTTTCCTTAAGTTTGATACAGCCAATCGTCTCTCTTTTGAATTAACCTTATGACATAATATTTTTACTACGTCAATTTCTTCTGAGTGCCATTTAGAAATATGTCTAGCAAAATGGGATACATCCTTCTCGCAATAGAAGCAAAAATCCCTTCGATCTTTGTAATTTTTTCTTAACGTTTTTTCAACAAGTGCCTGGAAAAAAAATGTAAAATGAATCAAACACGTTAAAAAAACAGAAAAGATTTAATTAAAGTAACATTAAAAAAACATTGATTTTAACTTAAGACAAGACATCTTGTGACTCAGTTGTCTCGTCCTTTACGACTTGTCAGATAGCCTTTTTAATACATATAGCTGAGTTTGGTTTCTTTTTTTTTTGACATAAAAAACCGGTCTGATGAGTCGTAAACGATGAAATAACCTTAACACAGCATGTTATGTCTAATTAATTAAAATCAATTCTGCTTCTTTCCTCACGTTATATGCTTTCTCACATATTGTTAGTTTAACAATTATTGGAGTTTAGGGGAATGTAAAGTATCAAATTGTTTTGGATGCCATATACTGCTTATATGGTAATTTAATTGAGTTCTTACCTTCTCTTCTAGAGAAAAAGATGATGTCCTTTGAGCTACAGAATTGCTGCTTGTGTGTTGCTCCTTTTCACTCTCCTTCTCCATTTGATGTTCACTTTTTTGTTTATTATCAAAATTTAAGAGTTTCCGTATTATTAGGGATTCGTCTTTTTCACGCTTCTCTCTTTCAATCGGTTCTTTAAATATTGAAGAAACAGCATTCCCATGCTCCGCTCTATCAATCACTTTTTCAAGTATTAACGAATCGGTCTCACGCTGTTTGCTGTCAACCAATTCTTCACAGATTTTTGGATGACTCTTTCTTAGTGGCATTTTTAAATTTGATAACTGCAAGAAAGAGTAAGAGTTTAACCAAATTTGAGACAAATTAAACAAAAAAGGACCTACCCATTTTTTTTTAGCTCGGCCGTCTTCTGATGGTATATAATTAGGATCTTTTATGGAATCGTCGTCATCCTCTATAAATTCACTTTTGGATGTGTTAGACGAGTTATCCATTTTTTTTGTTCCTAGAAACACAGCATTATTATTGTCCGCATAGGAATCACATTCGTCAGATAAAAAATCCATATTTATTGCTTGATCACTTATAAACTTGTCTCCCTCGTGTTCTTCCATTTCTTGTTGTTCTTTTGCATTATTCATTTCTGTATTTTCTTTTTCATTTTGAGAATTAAACTTTGAATATATGCATTTGGGTTCCACACCCAGAAGCCAATCTTCAATTATTTGTATTTTTGTAGGTGGTAATAGCCTATTTTCAGAAATATTCGAGCAAGCTGAATCAAGGCCAGGTAACTTTTCATCTAAAAATTTCACAATAATTTATGGCGAATAGAACACGCTTTTTTATTTACAATTAAACTGTTTTTTATTTTATTTTGCGTTGTTTTACTTTATACATACAGTATGCTGTTTATATTTAGCTAAACAAACAATTTAAAAAATCCTAAGACATCGATTTTTGATTTTAATTTACATTTTACATAAAATAAATTCAAATAAAATTAAGATTAACCTATCCCAGAATTTCACAAAATAATTTGTTTTTCTAAAATGAATTTATTCCATACATTACACCATACTGTAATATCTATATTGTACAGGTTAAGTAAAAAGTAATGTGCCCAAATTGTATATGTAAATTTAAAAGATCTAAATAATAATATTTTACTCAAGAATATAGGGCCTAAGGGGCCTATAGGTCTCTTAGGCCCTTTGAGGCCTGTAAGAACAGAATCTGTTTTTGTTCATAAATTAGCCATTGTTCCAAATAGATGCTTGAAAATTCGGGTGATTATAACACAACCAACCCCTTACGAGTGAACCGTTAGAAGTCTCCTAGAAAACTTGTGCGGAAAGAGGAAAACATTAACAAAAGCCCAGCGGATACTCTACTACTACTCCACTGGATCGATCCCCATGTTATTAAATGTGTATGTTCTCGAGATATCCCCACTTTCATCGTATTGAATAGAAGAAATCAGCTTAAAATTTTGTTGTCACTCAATAATTTACATCTAACTTATTTTGAAACCATTCATTTTTGAATAAAAAAGTTATATTTCAAGGACTTTCCAAATATTAACTGTTTTTGAGATATTTTACTAGTTGTAATTCAGCACATGGTTAATATTTTAAATGTCGAAGTGTAACATTTTTATACAAAAAGATTATGATTTCTCTGTAAATACAGGAAAAATATTAAGAAAATCATATTTTATTCTTCGAGCTTTATATATTATAAAAAACATTTCAGACCCATTATTATTAAGTATTTAAAATATTATTTAAACTTTACTTTCGTTAAACGCATGTCAGATTTTACATTACCCATACGTTGCTCTTTTTTGTCTTTCCCCTTTCCATTTTTGTCTTTTAAACTTAAAACTTCGGAATCTTTATTTACGTGTATCTGCGAAATTGGAGATAAGCTGCTCTCCAAATTGTTTTTGCATTAATAAAAGTGTATTTTTTTATGTTTTTGTCTAAACATTATACATTTAATCTTTAAACCCTTTTTCATTCTTTGCTTTTCTGGTTCATTTTATACAGGATGTTTCAAAACTATTTTTAAAAATTCCAGGGGTATCAATGATAGATGAAAAGTCCTCATAAACAGTCACCCTTTGCGCTATTGTTAACTAATAGAGACAAAGGTATTAAACTAATTAACCTGTAGTAGTGCTAATTTAGTCAAATTCGTCTGAGATACTGACAGTGATAAATTACTAATTTAAAAATATAAACAGGAAGACATCAACGTCCATTAGTTAAGAAGACTTTTCCTTCTAAAATAATTCCCTTAGAGGTTTATCGAAGTACCTTTACAACAACTTGCATAACAGTTAGCAAACAGAAGATGACATGATTTCTCTTACTTGGGATAGCCTGTATAAAATGAATTTAAACAGGAACTCAATATTTTGAGATATCGGAGACAACTAAAAACATTTCATAAGTCGTCTAAAATCATTTATATGTTTTTTTGTTAAAAAAAAATTGCATTTTTTAAAATATGATTTAGAACAAATCCTAAAAACAGGATATATAATCATCGCCTATAATAATTTTTAATAAACTCTAGACTCATCATTTTGTAAATATGAATTAAAATCAAGAATATCTATTTTACTTGGACACCCTGTACCTCTGTTAATATAAATTTATATAAATAAGGACAATTCAGCTAGATTTTTAAGCCAACGTGCTAAAAATGACAATTTATTTTAATACCTTTTGTATAACTTACCTTTCCCTAAACACATATCAACCATCAGTTTACAACGTCCTTTATAATCATTCATTTTTAAACACACGTTCCGACTTTCCTGAACCAACACAAATGACTGTTGCAACTAAATAATAATATCTAAATATCTTATACCATACCACCTACTGAAAAGAAATCTGTCTGACCTTGGCTAAAAATAGAATTCCCTAATTCTCTAAACAAAATAACGACAAAGCAATGTTGCCACATAGTATGGATCAGGATGGTACTAATTGTGATAATGTATAACAAAATCATGTATATTCGAGAAATTGTTTCCAGCGCCAAAGTGGCAAATGGCTGAACCAAAAAATGTAATCCTGAACCACAATACAAACAGGTTTCTCTCGGATTCCAAATGACATATTGAAGTGAAAGTTAGGCAGTTTTGTCCGCTGATGGCACCACTAATTTAAAAAAATTATTTAATTTGTAAATTCCAAATTATATGTCAGTTATAAAGGGAACCCAATCCTGAACCAATATACAGGTTCAGGATCGTAAACGGGGTTCAGGTTTGTGCTTAAGTTTTACTATCGGAGGCTCAGAATTGTACTAAAAACAAATATATATATATATATATATATATATATATATATACATATATTTATACATATATTTATATATTTATATATATATATATATATATATATATATATATATATATATAAATATATAAATATATGTATATATATATATATATATATATATATATAAATATATATACATATATATATATATATATATATATATATATATATATATATATATATATATATATATATATATATATATTGTATTTCTTGGCTCTTGTATTGAAGATGTCTATTAGCTAGTCTTCTGTCTAGGCGATTAATGTGGCGTCATCTGCATAACGTAATTCTAAAATAATTTTAGTTATTCACTATCTTTAATACTCGGTCATGCAGCTTTCAAGATTTCCTGATCACACTAACTCCTTTTCTGAATACAAGAACTTTGGATTTATCTAAATTTATTTTTAGATTCCTTATCCTGCAGTATTTTTTCAGTTCATTAATCATCCGCTATAGCACCTTCGGATTGATTGCCATCAAAACCAAATCATCTGCATACAGTAAAAGTCTTATAATTAAACCATTTATCTCCACACCACAAATCTCAATGCTTCATGTAGGTTATTTAAGAAAAGCTCAAACTGTAATGGACTTAAAAGACATTCCTGCCTCACTCCTACATTACAGCCAAGCCATTCAGATAGACGTTTCCTTGACCAGACTGCCGATTTTGTATTCGCAAACATACTTTTTATCAAATTTAACACTTTAGTAGATAATCCCAAGTGATTAAACTTGTAAAAAGGGGCTCGCTCAACTGTATCAAAAAGAGCACTAAAGTCCACTAAAGTAAGATTAAAAATGTTGTCTATGGTTGAATAGCCAGTTGTATATCCTGCCTGTAACTCATTTAAAATGTTATTATTTTGTACTCACGAGGTAAGTCTGGGTAAAGTCAATTCGCCAATGAGTTATACGTAATGCGCAATGAAAAGAGGAAAAATACAAAATTTGAATTTTTTATATTGCTTAGATTTGAAGTGGCTCACAGAGCGATATGTTGGTTTCAACTTAAGATAATTCAAGTTTTTGAAAAAAGTAATTTAAATAATATTTAGCGAAATATACAGAAAACCGAATATCTGAACCCGACTTTTGTCTTTTAAATTATCATAACTCTTGTTCTAAGAATTTAGAATGGTTCACTTAGGCGGTTCAAATTAAAGGTATTGATGTCAGCTAATAGCTTAAATAAGTTTTAAAAGAGTAGTGTTTTGAAAATGTCGGAAAACCGACGCGATAATCCTAATAAGATTTTCGTCTTTTAAATCAACATAACTCTTGTTTTATGGGTTTAAAATAGTTAATCTGAGATAAAAATTAAAGATATTGATGGCAGCTATTTACATAAATAATTTTCAAAAAAAGCGCATCTCTAACTAAAAATGTAAGTAATAGAACAGGGTCGATATTTTTTGAAACCAAAAAAAATTATAGTGGAATAAAACCTATTTGCAGATGATGTTGTATTAATCGCAGATAACTTACAAGATACAGTTTCTATGATGCATTCGCGTAAAAGTCTGTCTGAAAGAGCAGGATTAAAGATAAACTTTGAGAAAACTAAAATTATAACAAATCTCGTAATGAGTGGAAATATAACTATTGACAATAATACCATACAACAAACAGACACTTACAAATATCTGGGACATGAAATCAAAATAAGCAGAGACAATCAAACACATGAAATACAGAGGCGAATAGGTCTAACATGGGCAGCATTTGGCAAATTAAGCCATATTCTAAAAAGTTCAATTCCCATGTGTCTCAAGCGAAAGGTTTATAACCAATGTGTTTTACCTGTACAAACTTATGGAGGAGAGACTTTAATACTCACGCAAAAATCTGCGAATAAACTTAGACTTACACAACGAGCCATGGAACGTGCAATGCTGAACGTGAGCCTTCGAGACCACATAAACCAACAAATCAGGCGAAGATCAGGAGTTCAAGACGTCATCGAAAGAACCACGACGCTTAAGTGGAACTGGGCAGGGCACTTAGTCAGAACACAAGATGGACGGTGGACAAGACGTATTATGGAATGGAGGCCCAGAAATTATAAAAGAAGCCGAAGACGGCCACCGACTAAATGGACCGATGACATTAAACGTGTAGCGAGAAACTGGATACAAGCGGCCCATTGTACAGAACACTGGAAAGAACTGAGGGAGGCCTATGTCCAGCAGTGGACGCGATTGGCTGATTGATGATGAAAACCTATTGAAAAAAGAAGAGAATATGCTAAAATTGGAAGAAAAAATAAATTACACTCCATCCGAGGTCGGGAAGTGGGGGGAGGTTAAGAGTAAAAATCGGTCTGACACATACTATGGCAAGTTTTTACCAAATTTCGTAAAAATTTTTTTTTTTAAAGATTAAAGTCAAAAACTTAGTTTTTTTTAATTTGTCCACAAAAATTTTGAGTTTATATGAAAAAGGTGTAAATACAAAAGTTGTAGATCTTTCTGTTAGCTACAACATTGCTATTTATTTTTTTTCCATAGCACTTAATCGCGATAAACCGATTTTTACCCCCCTCCCCCACCCACTTCCCGACCTCGGATGGAGTGTAATTTATTTTTTTTTCCAGTTTTAGCATATTCTCTTCTTTTTTCAATAGGTTTCATTCTACTATAACTTTTTTTACGTTTTATCTTTTTAAAGGCTTCTACACGCGTCTATAAATGTAAACTCAGTAAACGACAAAAAACAGGAAAAAACCGACTTTCCCAACTGCGTTGTACCACTTTACAAATTTTGAAAAAAATTCTGAAACCCAGTTTTAGTAATCATACATCATATAAATTTTATTCGAGCAATCCATACTGTTTTTTTTTTACTTTTCTATAGGCGTTTAAAATTTTCAAACGCTCAAATCAATTTCGAGTTTCCCGCCAACTCTCATTTTCGTTTCAATTATTGTAAGGCACAAAATAAAAAATAACAAAATCAATTTTGGTAAAAAATTAAGGAGTTATGACCAAATAACAATTTTTGACCTTTTATAGAATTTTGTGGTTGTCAAAATTATTTTCCTAAAATTTGCTTCCTAAACTCTTAATTTTTGTGATGTCCAACATTATGTACTTATCCGGCTATGCCCTTTGTTGGAGTTTAGAAGTAGAAGAAAGAGAAGAATATGTAAATATTTATTTTGGAAAAACTTCAGTAATAATAATTGACTTATCTCCCTCTCAGATATGTCGGAGAAGTAAAAAAAATTTAATATTAAAAAATTACTAAAAACATTTATTTTTTTTTTTCACTTTCCTTGCTTCCTCTAACTTTAAAATCATTTAGTTTAAAGCAAATTCGTAACAAAATACAACGGCGAAAAAACATTTTCTATAAGACGCGGCTGATGAAAAATGTCTTGGTTCATTACTCTTGCTGCAAAGTAGCAATAAATACAACAAAAATAGGAGGAAACAAGCCTTTATTATTCAATATTTTTTAAATATTTAGATTAGATTTAGAATAAAACAGCTTACCAAATTTTAATTCGATGTTACCAGAATAGATCCACCTACAAAATGTATTATAAATCACAAATACGCTATAGTTTAGTTATAAATAAATTTATTTATTTATATTTCAGTCGTCAGAGACGAAAATTCTACTGAACCTCTAAAAATTATACAAACAAGCTATATTTCACTGATAATAAAAAAAACATGCAAAAAAGATTACTACTTCTACCTCCCGGCTTCTCCTAAAATGACCCCCTCGTAGGAGGAACACTCAAGAAAAATCGATGTACCAACATAATACGTCGTATGAAAGCTCTAAATTTCTTATGCATTTTTTTCTATAAAAGTGTTTAATAAACGATGCGCGATTTTTGCCATTTTTTACAATTTTTACGAGGTTATTAAAATATATCATTTTTCCATTAATCAATTACTATTATCTCACTTGCCAATGTCAATATCAATGTCATAGATTTGTGTATAAATAATTAATTTTGTGTGAATGTTAAGTAATTTTTTTAAAATTTTAAATATAGGAATAGGTTTTAGCTCAACAGACTGTGATAAATTTTATCAACAATTTTTATTAAATCATTTATGAGACAACCTCATTAAGTTTCTCCCTGATGAAATACATAACCAATGTCCGAAAGCTTGGAATAAAAATTTAAAAGAGTACACCTTTCATTTTTATTGCTGCATACCGAATATTTAAAGTTTACTTATATATATATATATATATATATATATATATATATATATATATATATATATATATATATATATATATATATATATATATATATATATATATAGATCTCATTAGAATCACAAAAAATGGAAAAAATCGCGGAACGTTTATTTGTTTTACAGTTTTAAAGAAATTGACTTTAACTACGGCAAAATCCAAAAGTGTGTAAGAAAGCTAAACTCTTCAAAAAACTCTTTATAATTTTAAGACATTCCTGAGGGCGCCCAAATATAACGAATTCAATTCCATAAAGTACGTTAGATATTTAAAATGCTTATTATGGTTCTTAATGGTCTAGTTTTTGTTGTACAGGAATTTGGAAAATTCATTTTTTTTTAAGTTCAGATTCCAAAATTAAGTTTTAAAATCTATTAAATCGATTTAAGAAAAATTGTATTATAAACATTTTTTAAATGAATTATGAAGGTCATAAGTTAAATCTAAATGCTTTAAAAATATTATATAAAAAAGGCTGGATTACCCCTCTTTTTTTGTATTTTTTGCAATTATTATTTTGCAATAAGAGTAATAAATTAAAACACTTCAACCTAACCATATCTTATATCCTTAATTGTCGCTTTTTTATTTAATAATAACGCTGCTTCAAAATGATTTCTTTTAAAGTTAAAAGCAAAGAAAGTAGAAAACATCCATGTTTTTTAGTTATTTTATAACATATTAATTTTTTAATACTGTTTTCGACCTATTTGAGAGAGAATATAAGTCAATTATTATTACTAAAGATATCACACAACTTTTTCTGCAAAAATCCGAATGCAACCTCCCACATCCAAATATAGTCCTTTTTCCACAGATCCGCCCTGGACTATCATGTCGTCACAATGTAAGCCCCCCAGTTTTTGGAAAAAATAAAAATGTAATAACACAGAATACACCACCAACATATTAAATAATGTATTCTGTGATAATAATATAATGTTCAAAACAAAATCAGTAGCTGCAGAGAGCAATAAAAGAATCCGAATGACTGGTTCAGCAGTATAAAGATTAAGGCACGTAGCAGTTCTACGTGCGAAAAAGGTAGAAGCTGTATTTGGAAGAACTACGTAAATGAAGTACAGCTGGGTAGGACACGTGACATGACAGATCAAAGAAAATTGACAAAAAACATTGAACAATAGAAACCATGAAAAGACAGTTGGAGTGCAGAAAGACCACAAAAATTATTCCTAGACTACATCAAATCAAAAGTAAGGAAAAACCGGAATCAAATAATACAAAACAGAGAAAAGTGAAGACTTTTGGAAAACTTCAAATAACTGAGAAAATTTAATAGTTATTTTATTTTTAAATCCATAAGCCGATAAAATGTTATTAATTAATTGCAATATAGCTTAAAATATTTGTTGGAGTTGACATAAAGAAAAAATTAAAGTTTTACTGCTGCTAATATTTATTTTTTAACTTAATTTGTCTACTTACAATTTTCAGTATTTAATGCTCCTAGTTATGGTTTCCATGATAGCGTGTGCAGTATATCAAATTTTAATTTCACTTTTAAAGACAATCATCTTGTTAGGAGGAATGGCAGGATTTCTAGCGGCTTATTTTATATATATTAAAAACGTAAATTCCATTATTTGCATCTACAGGATTAGGTAAGTCAATGGTAGTATGATATCTTGTTTAGTTTAGTTTTAAACATATTTTATAATAATTATCAAATAACGTGTAAAATCTGCTACATAAAATAATAAATAGTACCTTTAGTGGCCTGGGGTCTATTGAGTTTCCCGCTCTTCCCATCTTTTATATATGTTATATATTATACATACATATATATATATATATATATATATATATATATATATATATATATACATATATATATATATATATATATATATATATATATATAATATATATATTTATATATATATATATATATATATATATATATATATACATATATATATATATATATATATATATATATATATATATATACATATATATAATATATATATATATATATATATTTATGTATATATATATATATATATAATATATATATTTATATATATATATATATATATATATATATATATATATATATACAATACACAAATTTTGTGTGCAGCGGAAGATAGGACAAAGAAGTACATACTTTTTAGTCTACCAAGTTTTTGCAAATCTTTATTTGCATTGTCAGGGTGCTACAATAAACAAAATTATTAGCACAAATTACAGAATGCGAATTATTCTGAGTTTCATATGGGTTCCAAAAATTTGTTTATAATATTTGTTCCTAGAAGAAAAATAAGTGAAATTAAACAAGAACTCTATCATCTCAATAAACATCATAATCGATGCTACTAACTTTCGAAATTTTATTCCAGTGTTTATGAATAGATTTATTTATTTATTTATTTAGCATATAGCTACATCACAGGTTCATATATATATATATATATATATAATATATATATATATATATATATATATATATATATATAAATACATATAATATGAATTATATAAGTTACAAACAATAGTAAATGCAAAAATATTATTCTACAAACAAACATCTAGATTATAAATATATTCGATTGACTCTTTTGTAGCAGCCAGGAAATCTGAAGGGTTGCCGTTATAGGATCTAATCGGGCATTCCTCTACCATGTGTTTTACTGTTTGCCTTTCGGCGCCGCAGTCGCAATTTGGTGATTGTATTTTTCCCCATCTAAAAAGTGAGTCGGAACATCTGCCACAGTTCGTCCTTATTCTATTGAGTGTGGTCCAAATTCGTCTAGGTTGGTTGAAGCCCTCAGGTTTGCTTGTAATACATGGCATGTTCCAGTTAGCTGGTGCAGCGGTATTCTCCCATTGTTCTCTCCACCGTTTAGTTACATTAAAGTTTTGATCTACTAGCCTTTTTACTGTTTTTAGAGGCGGGTGTCTTGAACGGAGCCTATTTATGTCTCTGGCGGAAGTTCCGACATGAGAGCGGAGCTCAGGATCAGTATTGATTTTTGTAAATTCTCTGACAAGGACATGTTCCCGGCGGATGGGTGGTGGAGCTATATGACTCAAAGCTGGTAACCAGTAAGTGGGCGTGGCCTTGATTGTGCCCGATATAGTTCGCATGGCTTGGTTAAGTTGGATGTCAACACGGTGAGTATGTGGACTATTTATCCATACTGGTGCACAGTATTCCGCTACGGGGTATACCAGTCCTAATGCTGTCGATCTAAGTGTGGGTGCTGAGGAGCCTCATGTAGTGCCGCAGAGCTTTTGCAGGATGTTGTTACGAGTTCGGAGTTTTGCAGCAGTCAAGTGTAACACCTAAGTATTTTGGGTGTTTATTATATTTAAGGAGTCTATCCCCAAAATTGATTTAAGGTTGATAGTTGGCCATCTTGTTGTTCAAATGGAAGCAGGACACTTCTGTCTTAGTAGGATTGGGTTGCAATCTCTATTTGCGGAAATAATTCCCTAGGGCATTTAAATCGTTTGTTAGAATGCGTTCAGTGACCTCGAATTCTTTATGACTTGCGGCAAGCGTCCAGTCGTCTGCGTATCCAAACTTTTTTGATGTGGTTTCTGGCATGTCTGCTATGTAGAGGCTGAAAAGCATGGGAGCCAGCCCGGATCCTTGTGGAAGTCCATTATTCAGTTTTCTTTGGGTACTAGTCTTGTCTCCCAATATAACTTTAAAGCATCTGTTGGATAGCATGGTGTTAATAACCTCAGTGGTCTTTCTGCATGGGATTATTCGCATTAATTTATATATTGCCCCTTGTCGCCACACAGTGTCATAAGCAGCAGATAGATCGATGAAAACAGCGGTTGTTTTTTATTGCTTTTGAAAGTTTGATTCCACATAATTGGTCAGGGCGAGTACCTGGTCTGTGCAGCTGCGGTTTGGACGAAATCCTGCCTGTTCCATTGGTAAGTGTTGGAATATGGTTTTGCTGATTCTATTATACAACAGTTTTTCGAACAATTTGTACACCATACTTAAGAGTGCGATGAGGCGGTAGTTTTTCGGTGAATTATTACTTCTCCCTGGTTTTAAAATGGCGACGATTTTTGCATTTTTGAGTTGGTTGGGGACGTTTCCCGTTTGAAGGATATCAGAAAACAATTCTGCGAGTCATTGCCTAGTGAATCTGCCGCTATGTTTGAGGAACTCAGCGTGAATGGCGTCGAAACCCGGCGCTTTTCCTGTTTTCATTTCATTTAGGGCTTGCGATATTTCTTCATGCTTAAATGGGTTGGCGATATTTCTTCATCCTATGAATAGATAGGAGAACGGCATTTAAGTAAACAATACTGAATAGGGAGACAACATTTAAACTTACAAGAACATAATTATGTGGTAAGACAGTTCTGTTAAATAACTCACAAACTTGGAAAGAATCTCCGATGTAGTCATTATTATTCGAATCGTAAGCTTTAGTCAAAATATTGGTGAGAAAGCCTGCAATATGTTCAGTTGGTGAGCCTATGGAGAAAACTATAGGTCTCATAGTTAAGGTAGGTTTATGGATTTTAGGGAGGATGTAGAATTTAGCAACAACACTTTTATATAATGAGAGTCTCTTTTTTTGTACAAATCAATTTGATTGTGTTGTTAAAGGCGTTTTATTAAGGCATTAGTTTTATTTTGAGTATTGCGAGTTGGATAACTAAGCAGGGTTATGTATGATGAATCCTAATCAAGAATCTCTCAAGAAAGTTTAAAGTAATCATCTTTTAACATTACTACGGTAACATTAACTTTGTCAGATTGAGTCACTACTAACTCAGGGTCAGATTTTAGAAATCGTTTGGTTTCTTCAAAGAAACTTTGTAGGGGAGAAGGGGAACTCCTAGGTTTAAACGAGTTCTTAGTGATTATGTTATTCGATCTAGCAATTGCAATATTTCTACAGTCAGAATTTGGAATAAATGATGATCTAAAATCAATATCTGATAAAAGCAGTTTAATAGGAAAATCGGTTCAATGTTTAACTTAGGACCTAACGAGAAAAACTTAATAACGTTTGATAAAATTTCAACTTAGGAGAATTGTATAGAATTATTAGGTCATATCCACCAGGTTTAGGAATTAAGCTCTTAGACACTTTCAATAGATATGACTCCCACATTCAAGTTAAACTTGAAAAAGAGAATCAAAACCAATCTGTTTCTTTTCTCGACACAATGTTCACCATAGAACTGGGTAACATCATTACAATTGATTAGTATAAAAAAACTGTAACTCTGGAAGGTATCTTAATTACCACTCTTACCCCAAGTCAAGCATAAAAATTAATCTAGTAAAACAAATGACCTCAAAAGCTTGTAAACTAGCTGAAAAACACCCTATTTTTAGGAAGGAGAATCTCAACATCCTTTTAAAATTGTTCCTAGATAATTCTTACCCCGAATCCTTACTTAGGAAACTCATCTTTAACACATCATCTGTTATACTCAACACACAAGTAACATTCCCATTCACTGACTTACAATATTCCTACAATATCTTTTGTATCACTTCGATTTATTAGAGACATCTCTCCCAAATTGACCAGAATTTTTGCTTAATACTTACCAAATGTAAAAATTGCTTATAAAAGCACTCTAGTTGTGGGATCTTTGTACAAGTCATGGAAAGATAAAGTACCAAACTCAGATAAAAATGATATTGTTTACAAACTTAGTTGTTAAGGCTATAAAGGTTTTTATATAGGTCACACCTCCCAAAAAGTTTCAAGCAGTTTGACTCTTTACAAGAGTGACATTAGGTTACACCTTGATAGATGTTCCCTAGCCACAGATGCTAAGACAACAGGGCACTCTTTTGATTTTCCCAATATAAGAATCCTATCCACGAAGAGCCATTATTACGTTTTATAAAACAACGTTTATTTATTTATTTACGCCAACGTTTTATAAAACAATAAAACAATTTTGGATAGTTTTGACAGATGATAGATAAAGAACAACTAACTTCAATTAGTGTAAGATACAACGTAACTCTTATTCTGTAATTTGTACTAATTTTGTTTATTGTAGCACCCTGATGATGCCAATAAAGATTTGCGAAAGCTTTGTCAAATATTTGTCTTTTGTCTAACTGATGTGAAATTAGTCTAACTGATCAGCGTTTATTATAAGTGTTTATCGGTTTTTCAGTATATATATATATATATATATATATATATATATATATATATATATATATATATATATATATATATATAACAAAAACGGCTTCAACATATTGTCATATTTTGTTGGGTGATATTAATATAAACATATTGGAAAATAATGAAATAACTAATGCTTACTTAAATAATTTTTCACAACATAACTTTGTTTCTCTTATTAATAAACCAACGAGGCAAAAGAACTGCTTAGATCACATTTTTGTTAAATTTAAATCTGAACAGACAATAAATACTTGCAAAGCAGCTGTCCTAGATACTTGCATTACAGATTATAAAGCAACTTTAATCAGCATACCTGTAAACAGTATCAAATATTTAAAACAGAAAACTAGAGAAATAATTAATTATAAGACCCTAAAAATGGATATCAAAAATTTTGATTGGACTGAGTATTATAATATAAAAAATACGAATGACATAACATTAACAGAATATCTAATAAAGACATTAAATGACTATATAATCAAACATACTAAAACCATCAAAATAAAACACGCAAATGAAAAGCGAAAAAAATGGATTACAGCAGGACTAGTCAAATCAATTAATAAAAAAAATAAACTGTATAAAGATCACATAAATCATCCAACAAATGAAGAAAAAAGGAAAGCTTACCTAGACTACCGTAAACAATTGAACACACTTATTAAGGTGACAAAGAAAAATTACTTTAAAAAAGAAATTATGAAAAATAATAAGTCTTCAAAAAATATGTGGAAAATAGTAAATAGCTATAATAGTGAAAATGTTTTTTTTTTTTATTTAGAATTTCCGCATCAACCATTAAAGGTTATTAGCGGGTTTTACAGATTTTACAGTTGTTATTACAAATTGTTATTACAAATTACACATAATAAATTACAAATTACAAAGAGATACATATAACTTAAATTTTGTGTAGTAAACGTATGTCCTTAAGGAATTTGATTGTATTAGATACATTACTGTTTAAAATATCTTTAAGTTTCTTTGCTTCTTCTGGTACTTTGTTGATGGCTCTTTCGTAGGAATAAAGAGGACATTCAATCAATACATGTTGAACAGTTATTGGACATTCACAATAGGAACATTCAGGTGGTAGTTCTTTTGTTATGAGATGCTGGTGAGTTAACGCTGTGTGTCCAATTCTTAGTCGGTTTATAATCACTTGTTGCCTTCTGTTTTCTGGAAATTGTAGTTTAGTGCCAATCCTAGTTTTCACGTTTTTAAGGTTAGCCTTAGTAGAATTCCACATTTGTTGCCAATTTTTTACACAGTGCTGTTTAATATTGAGCTGGATATCACTGAATAGAATTGAAGTCATAATTTCAGTTTGCTCGTCAGTAGCAGCTTTCTTTGCTAATTCATCTACTTTTTCATTTCCTGCGATACCTGTATGTGATGGTACCCAGAGAAATGTAACGTTAACGTGTCTGTTTTGTAGGTGATAAAGTGCTAATTGTATTTGTTGCAGGATAGCATGTACTGGATATATTTGCCTTAAGCTCTGAAGAACAGATAAAGAGTCAGTAATGATAAGAAAATCTGAGCTTGCATGACTCTTACACATGTCTAGAGCCTTTAAAATGGCGATTGCTTCTCCCGTGAAAATGCTGCAGAATTGAGGGATGCGAACTGCATATTCAGACTTTCCTAGAATATAGGCCGCTGCGTGTCCGTTTTCAGTTCTTGACGCATCGGTAAAAATCTTGTTATGGCCAGTGTATTCTAATATCCGTTCTTGATATAATTTGTTAATGATTATGGGATTTGTGGTACTCTTTGGATAGGCCGTGAGGAATAGATCAATAATGGGGAAATTAATAGTCCAGGAGGTATAGTTCGTTGTGTAGGGTAAGAATGTGTGAGCTGCTCCATGTCAAAACCGTATCTCGTTAGACGTTCTTTAAGGGGTGGATATTTAATTTGTTAATGGCAATGAGTAGGTGGATATATTTTATAAAGAAGTGGATAATTTGTGTTATTAGGGTTGGAAGACAATCTCGCGGCATAATTTAAAGAAATGTGTTGTCTTCGTATTGATAGGGGAGATTCATTTAGGATAACCTGAAAACTTGAAACAGGACTAGTTCGGTAAGAACCCAGAATTAGTCTTAAACATGTGTTTTGTATAATGTCTAGTTTTTTAAGTATATAATTACTCGCAGTTGAATAGCATATTGCACCATAATCCAGTTTACTTCGGATTAATGATTGGTATATATGCAGCAATTTTATTGTGTCCGCTCCCCAAGATAGGTTTGATAGCATTTTAAGGAGATTTATTTTAGATTGGCAGGATACGACTAGCTTTTTAATATGTTCTGCCCATGTTAACTGACTGTCCAGTCTTAGACCAAGAAAGTCAATGCTCTCTACTTGTTCTAGGTTGATACCATTTAGAGTAAGTGTTGTTTTGTAATCAGTTTTTCTTTTATTGAATACGATGAAACGAGATTTATCACCTGAGAACGCAAAACCAGTCTTTTGGGACCAGTCTTCTAGTTTATGCAGAAATGATTGCAAAATGTTTGAGGCTAGTGTAATATTACAGCTACTAGTATATACAACTAAGTCATCTGCATACAGACCTGCTTTCAAAGGTAGCTTTATCTCTTGAGCGATATTATTAATTGCTATTAAGAATAAAGTGGGGCTTAAGGTTGAGCCCTGTGGAATACCGTTTTCAAGACATTCTGTTTTTGAGGTAATTCCATTTACACGTACTTGAAATATCCTATTATTCATGAAATGTTTTACAAAGGCAAGAAAATTTCCCTGGATACCCCAATTGGACATGGTTTGTAAAATGTTGTATCTCCATGCAGTATCAAATGCTTTATTTATATCAAAAAATATGGCAATTACTTTCTGGTTATTTCTAAAGGACTTACATATAATATTGTCAATAGCTACTAAGGCATCATGAGTTGATCTGCCTTTTCTGAAACCGCTTTGGATATGGCATAATAATTGGTTTTTTTCAAGAAACCACATTAATATGTTATTTAAAATTTTTTCTAGTAGTTTGCATGTATTATTTGTAAGAGAAATTGGTCTATAGGAATGGGGGTCAGTTTTTGATTTGAAAGGTTTTAATATGGGAATAATTGTTGATTCAGACCAGATTGAAGGAAATTTTTTATTAAGGTAAATGTGATTGAAAATGTCTAAGAGAATTAATTTTCCTATGTACGGCAAGTTTTTGATAAATATGATTGGTATATTATCAGGACCCGATGAAGTGTTTTTTGATTTATCTAGAGCTTCTTCAAATTCTTGATATGTGATGGGGAAATTTAGTGGATTATCACTATCTATTATAGATAAATCTGTCATTTCACGTTTATTTTTGAAATCTAAAAATGCGGGATTGAAGTTTGCATTGCTTGAATTATTCTTATATACATCTGACATAATATTACTAATTTCTTGTTTGGAAGATATTAATTTGTTTTTATAATAAAGAGTGTTAATATGAATTGAGTTTTGTTCACCTTTTAATGTACGAACTTTATTCCAGATTGTAGTCATAGGTGTTGATGAATTTATGGTAGAGACATAATTTGACCATGTTTCTTTTTTACTTTTCTTAATAAGATATTTAGTTTTTGCTCTAAGTTTTTTAAAATTGATAATATTTTCTGTTGTTTTATGTCTTTTTAAAACATTGAAAGCATGTTTGCTAGATTTCATAGCTAAGGCTATTTCTTCACTCCACCATGGTACTGGTTTTCGTTTACAAGGTTTTGTTTTTCCCACTGCAATATTAGCGCATTTTACTATAGTATCATTGAAATGATAAAGAGATGAATCTATGCTATCTTCTAGAATAAAGTTTGTAAGATAATTATTTAATAGATCTCTATATAAGTCCCAGTTTGCTGAGTTTAATTTCCATTTTTGGTAAACAGGAATATTTGGTTGATCATGCAAAATGGTTTCAATTGTTACAGGAAAATGATCGCTATTATATAGATAATCAAGACTATTCCAAGAAAAACTTGTAGCTAATGTGTGATCACACAATGAAATATCGATGGCAGAAAAAGTACTATTGTGGGAGCTGAAATGAGTAGATTTACCAGTATTCATTAAAATTAGATTTTGATTGTCTATTAATTTCTGAAGAAGTCTACCACATTTGTCTGTTTTTATACTACCCCATGTGATATTATGACAATTCAAGTCACCAAGTATTAGTTTGGGAGAAGGAATATCATCGATTAAGCGATGTAATTCTTCAAGTATATTTTCATTTGGATGAGGGAGGTAAATGTTACATATGTTAATAGGTCTGCAGTTGATATTGCATGACACTGATACAGCTACAGCTTCTAGATTAGTGTGTAGCTTAATTTCTTTGGTCTGAATGTGATTTTTTACAAAAATACCAACACCTCCACTAGCATATGTTGCGTCTCGATTTTTAAGGAAATGGGAATAATTTTTTATATTAAAGTTATTACTTTTAAGGTGGGTTTCCTGTAAACATATTATAAGAGGAGAAAGATCGTTTATAAGTAGATTAAGGGATTCTAAATTATTAAAATAACCATTAAGATTCCACTGTAATATAAATGTATTATCCATTTTATTTTACAACGTGGGAAAGGGAGTTATCGCTTTCAATATCCGAGGATGAATCGGTAACTAAGGATTGTATCTTTTTTCGAAGTCTTGTTAGTTTATTTTTTATTTTGCGATCAGGAATATGGTCGTGGGCGAATAGAAGTATCTCTTTAAAAGAACTTATATCGGTTGTGTAATTTTCTACTATGGGGGTAGGATAATTTGAGTTTAATGCGTTACATATCGCGTCACAAAGAACTGTAAATTTAAGAGGAAATGTCGGGTATTTAGATTCGATTTTTATTTTAATAGATTCAAGTGACTCGAGGATATCAGATTGTGATGATTTTGGCCGCTTAATTGTATTTTTGGGTTTGGTAAAAATTGTTGGATCGAATGGCGTTTCATGTATCTCAGGAGAGTCAGTAGATATTTGTCTCTTTGTTTTTTGATGGGAGGCATCCGTGTTCAAAGTAATAGGATTGTTATTTTTTGTCGTTTCGTTGTGAATATCTTCTGTTGTTATTTGAAAGTTAGTGGTATTATTAATAGGATTTTCTGCTTCTGTTGTAAGATTTTGAGGTTTAGACGGAAGTGATATTGTAGATTGAGATTCAATGGGCGTTTCAGTTGATGTCAATTGTGATAGAACAGGGCAGTCTGTTTCGCGATGACCTTTTGACATACACTTAGGGCAATTTAAGTCAGTGGATAGGTAAATTCGATAGTTGGTGTTGTCGAAGGATATTGTAATGAAATCTGGGATAGTGATATTTTCAATAGGAGTTATAAAAATTTGTCTTCGAAAGCTTAAAACATGGTTATAGGCAGTGTCCGGCATTCCAACTCGCAGAAAAGTCATCTGGGATACAGTATTAAGTCCTAATTTTTTCAGCTCAACTTCAAGTACTGAGTTTGGTATGGTGGGACAGACATTTGAGATGACCAGTCTTGTAGCAGGAGTAATTAGACGTCTTACTTCAACTTCTGAATCATTAATGGATATTGATGTATGTGTCTTCAGCAATGTATTGACGACTTCGGTATTGGAGAGATAAATACAAATTCTGTTATTTGAGATGCGGGATGCAAATAATATATTTTCTGGTTTTACTATATTTCCTATTGCTATCACGTAATCATTTATTTTTATTCCATTGAGAGCAGATAGGACAATGGCTTGGTTTTTGGTTGGATATTTAAATGAAGTAACAGCGTTGGAATATGAACATGGTTGATTATTGTTAGGAGAAGAAACAGAACCAACAGAATGTTCATCCATTTTTAAAAATATTATTCATATTTTGGTACCTCTATTCTTCAGACGGTCCTGTTTGTCACAACAGAATCGGTAATGAGGTACCAAAAGTTGTGGAGTTGATAAATCCGGTAGCAGGAACTTGTTTTGATATAAGTATCTTTAATTATATTATAATAAATACTACTTACAGTTTTTTTTCCAAGTAGTTCAAATTTATTTTTATATTAACACTACACTTTATTGCAATTTTATCAACTGAATATAAATAATATCGCAAAAAACTAGGTGTAATTAGGCTAGCTATTAAACACGTCTGTTAACGACAAAGGTTCGACGTGAAGTCCCCAGTGAAAATGTTAGTACTCAAAATATCAAAGAAATACTTACTGCAAATAACCAAAGTATTACCGACACAAATGAGATCGCCGAGGAATTTAACAAATATTTTTCAAAAGTTGGAGAAACATAATAATATGCTCAGAAGATAATAAAACCTCCTTCTCGACCACCAAAGAGAAACGTTACAATAAATTCCTTCTTTTTATTACCTGTGGATGAAAATGACGTTGTTCAGATGATAGCCTCATTAAAATCGAACAAAGCTCCAGGAATAGATAGTATTAAATCTGAAGTCCTTAAAGAACTATCGCCAATACTAACTGGTCCCATTACTTATTTATTAAATAATGTATTTTCTAGCGGCAAATGGCCCGAACAACTTAAGCAAACAGTGGTGATTCCCATTCATAAGAAAGGCGATCCAAAATTAACAAATAATTACAGACCAATCTCACTAATCACTTCACTTTGCAAGATATTGGAAAAGGCTATAAAATATCAACTAGTATTATACTTAGAAAAATATAAGTTAATTTCAAATAAACAATATGGTTTTAGGGAGGGAGTATCCGCGGAAAATGCAATATCGTACCTAACTGATAAAATTTATAACTTAGTTGACAGCAGTACACCAACAGCTTGTGTATTCCTAGACCTGGCAAAGGCGTTCGATACAGTTAGTCACTTACAACTATTAGATACTTTAGCAGACATTGCTATAAGAGGAAACACATTTAACTTAATGGAAAGCTACTTAAAAAATCGATATCAAAGAGTGCGACTAGAAGGGAAATTGAGTAGTGCCAAAAGCATAAATTTTGGTATACCACAAGGGACTGTACTAGGACCCATATTATTTATACTGTACATAAACAATATTCTTACTTACCGGACTGAAGGTGAGATATTAAGTTTTGCAGATGATACAGCAATTTTGTACTCTGCAGACACGTGGATGGAACTAAAGCGAAAAATGGAACATGACTTAGGAAGAATTATTGATATATTTAACCACAAACTTCTTACAGTAAATATGGATAAGACAGTCTATGTTCCATTTACAAGCTATAAGAGAGGTCTACCAGATTACAAATTTATAAAAATAAAAAATCTGAGTATTAATGCAGTGAGTAACACAAAACACCTTGGTGTTCAAATCAACTCGTATCTACGATGGGATATACACCTAAACCAAACGTGTAAAACATTGAGATGTCTATTGTACAAAATGCGATATTTACGTAATATACTGGATATCCATCATCTGAAGGTTATTTACTATTCTTTGGTAGAATCGCGTCTACGTTATGGAATCCTTAGTTGGGGTGGAGCTGCAAATACATACCTCCACCAATTAGACATTATCCAGAGAAAAATATTAAAAATTATTTACAATAGACCTTCAAGATACCCGACTAATGATCTTTATACCGAAACTCAAATGTTAGATACAAGACAATTATATATTCTTACAATAATCACCAATTTATACAAAAATAAACACTTACTCACACCATTAGGGCATACCTATCATACGAGAAATAGAGCACAGTCTTTTGTCAAATTAAATATTGCAAAGAAAACAGTTGGTAAACGAAATTTTGAGTATTTACAAGGAAGAATCTACAATTTGCTCCCTGAAATTTACAAAACATACCTAATCACTATAAACTCGCAAAAAATGATTAAGACATTGTTTACTAGGTACTTGAAACAAAATTATAGACAACTGTTCAGCCACCTTTTTGAGACCAATTAGGTTATAACTAACGTCAAATCAAGAATAGATTACGAAATCTTAAAAATTTATATATGCTATTATCATGGTTGATTGTATGCATGAATTGTCTCTTTCTTGTTAATTAATTAATAAAAATATTTTTGTTATTTTTTTTTTTTGTTTTATCATAATATAGGTAATAATTATAACTAATAAAGTAGTAAAGCTCGCCTTGCTGTAGGATCAATATAAATAAGCAATTTAAAAAAATGGCCCATGCTCAACTTAATTGTTTTAATGGGCACTACTGTTTATTTACCTTGAACCAATTACAGAACTACAAAGTAAAAGTAATATTTTTTAAAATTTATTTTCATTTAATTATTTTATTGTAATATTATTAATTGTATATTTCATGGAAATAAACGTTATTATTATTATTATTATATATATATATATATATATATATATATATATAGAGAGAGAGAGAGAGAGAGAGAGAGAGAGAGAGAGAGAGAGAGAGAGAGAGAGAGAGAGAGAGAGAGGCAATAACCTTTTATTGAAGATGTTTCATGTAAAAAAATTGTACATGGTTTACTTTAAAAAAGATATAATATGATGGCAGTGAAGAAAATTGCTTGATTTATGAACCATACAAATTAAAAAGAACAAAACGTTTAGTTTAAATTATCAAACACAGAGTTAACAGTTAACGGAGATTAACAGTTTTGTAAAAGTTAAAAAAAATGTTCAAATAACAAAAATGTTAAACCCTTTAGTGTAAGAAACAGAGCAAATCAATTTTATCTAAGATGGAAGACAAACGAAGTTCCAATTTAGCACTGATATTACTAAATAATAGACCTTATTGTGATTTATTTTTAACTTTAAAAACAATATTTAATCGGTTTATTCTTACAATAAGTGACAAAGTAAAATTACCGGCAAAGCACAATGCGAACACATTAAAGGTTGTACACGAAGAGATACAAGTATTTAACAAGTATTCGTTTTAAATATAATAATTGGTTATTAGTCTTCCTCTTTACGTGCCATCTCCCCGACGAAGGTTGGCAATCAACACTGCTATTCGAACTTTTGACACAACAGTCCGAATGAGATCAGTTGAGCTGCATCCAAACCATTCGACTTAAATATGTATTTAAGAAATCGGTAGGGTATGAAATCTATAACAATTTAGTAAATACTACCAGCTGATTACCGTTCTGTTAGGTCGAGCTGTATGAAATTTCGGATATATTCGTATTTGTACCATCACATTAAGCGGAATAAAAAATTTTGGCTAAAGTTAAACCACAAAAATGTCTATTATTAAGTAAGTATCAGTACTCCGTATAAACTCGGTTCTCTAGTTTAGGTCATGGCGTTTTATGTCATTGCCGGGTTTCTATATCCATCGTACATCCATGGTATTTGACAATTTATCCAACTAGTATTTAAAGAACCTCAGTCTCCGGCGGTTTCAACACTCGTAACCAAGGAGGTTGGAACAAATTTGGAGTAGGGGGTGCTAAGATTTCCTGGAAAAAATTAATCTACTAAAAATAGCGACAAAGACATATTACTTGATACAATGTTAGAACTCTTTTAAAAGACTAGAAGTGATGGAACTTTAGGAAGAGCTAAAAAGGATAAAATGGAATATCAACGGCCTTAGCGAAATAAGACGAATAGAAAAAACCCAAATTCGTCTTAAATCAGGACACGTATTTCACTTTAAAGGTAACGAAGACACTTCAAATGGTGAAGTAGGATTCATTAAACATAGAAAGCAGGATTGTATATCTCATCTTCAAACTAAATGCAAGATATAATATTAAGGTAATCCTCTTGACATATGCTCCAATTTAAAATAAAATAGAAACAGCGTAACATGCCACACCAGCTACACAATAATTATGGGCGACCTAAATGCGAATATGGGGTTCAAAGTTGATGCAGAAGTAGCACTGGGTGTGTATGGATATGGCGAAAACATGTACGAGGCTTAAGATTGCTGAACTTCTTACACTAGAAACATTTATTCATGATGAGCTCTTTTTCGATAAAAAGCCTTAGCTTAATTCGACATGGATTAGTCTAGATCGCAGTATCAAAAATGAAATAGATAATATTATAACTTACACAAAATAAATAATCAAAGACATCAAAGTACTCAACAAGATACTATTATATCTCAAATTGAAAAGAAAAAAGATGATCCTAAAAACAAGAAAAAAGAAATGAAGATATACTAACCAGATATATACAAGACTTGCAAGATGACATAAAAGATGTAGATCAAAAGAATCGAAAAGGGAGTGCTGCCCGACCGTGCTGATCCATAAAGAAAAACAGCCAAAATACCAAAGACCTAATGGGTAAAAGAAGAAAGCTGATGGACAAATACGGCTTTAAATACACAACAATGAAGAAATTAAATAAAGATATCCACCGATCAATCCAAAAAGACGTACTACTGATACAACCAAAATCATTGAGGATGTCGAATCCTTTTATCGCGAAATGTATGAGAGCACACTCAAAAGGCCAGATAAGCCACTGCACAAAATCACAAAAAAGGGTTTAAAATTAATGCCAGAAATAACTCAATAAGAAATCAAAACGGCACTTTTAGAAATGAAAAATAATAAATCCCCTGGCGATAACGGAGTAGTGATCGAAGCAATAAAACTATGTGGAAATAAAATTATCCAGGCTTTCGCCAAGCTTTTCACTGAATGTATCTACCAAGGAAAAACTCCTTCTCAATGAAACGATGCAGTCATTATTTTATTACATAAGCAAGGAGACATAAAAGATCTAAAAAACTACCGTCCTATCAGTTTGTTTCTCATAAATATAAACTTTTCACAAACATTAAAAAAAAAGACTGGACGCTGAATTAGACCTCTATCAGTCTAAAGAACAAGTTAAATTTAGATTGGGATACCGCATGAACGACCACTTACTAGTGATAAAGAACCTGATAAAAAGTCTACAGAATACAAAAAACCATTTGTCGACTAGGAGAAAACATCCGATACCATGGGCCATCAGAAAATGTTAAAAGCATTGACGGAATGCCAAATAGACCATCACTACGCTAACATAATAAAATATATCTACCAAAATCCCACAGCTAGCGTAATACTATCGAAACAAGAAACAAATAAATTCTGTATGCAACAAGGAGTATGGCAATGAGACACCATCTCTCTAAAGTCTCTCTATTCACGATGCTTTTAGAACATACTTGCAAGATGGCACATCTGAACGAGCATGTTATCAATATAAATTAAAAAAAACTTAGTCATTTGAGATTTGCAGATGACATCATTCTTATAGCCGATCGTATGATTTATATAATAATGTTCGAAAAATATAGTGCCAAATCGAAATATTGCTGTTGATAGAAGGCACATTTCCCACTTTCTTTCTTATAAGTATTATTTCATTATCTTGGTTGTGGAAGTTGACTTAAAAAATTTCAAGAATTACCATTTTTAATTTTTCCAGAGCTGCTTTGAGTAGTTCGTTACTAATAGTTTCTGGACCAGATCCTTTCCCATTATTTAACTGCGTGACACATTTTCCTACTTCTGCAGCAGGTATTGTTGCTTATTTTTGAATATTCCCTTCCTAAATTTCTTCCTGAAATTCACTTATATATTTGGTTAAGAGCTTATGAAGGTAATCTTTCCACTTCTGAATGCCAATAAGATGTACTTCGGCACCGTCTTTATTTTGTGTTCGTAGTCCTTAATTACCTTTTCAGGCTTTTTATAAATAGGTAAATCTGTTGTTATTTGTAAAATAATATAACTATAAAATTTTAGATATCGTTACGTGTGTTTATTAATAAGGCAATCATTTTTAGCGAACATACCTTTACTCATCAGTATATGAACATAATAGTACTAGGTGGATTTGTTATTGCTCTGATTATTCACGGTCAACAAACAGAAGCTACATATAGGCTAGATTTTGTTTGGAAGCTTCAAGCTACAGGTAAGTTTTTTTACATACTATCAAGTACAAACAAATAAATATAAGATCTACATTTTTTTATTGACTAATTTTAATTAAAGATGGGGATGAGTAGTCGTGGTGCACATACAAGAAAATTATCCATTCAGGTTTCTGCTTAGAGGAAGGGATCTTAATGCACAAGGTGCACTGGCTATGTTAGCCCGAGTTTTATACACTCTGTACCAGCATTGTACCATTGCTTCACTATCTCGTTTTTATAGTTATTTAATGTAATATCATATTAAGAAATGAATTAGTTTGAGAATTGTCTTCTATAAAATTCATTTATTAAAAATTATTAAGTTATTAAGAGATAATTTAATAGAAAAAGATAATTTTTATTTTCCCCTTAAAACTTGTTAGCACTTTGATATCTAATTATCCGCTTTTTTTTATATATTTATTCCAGGTAAAGTTTTAATCTATGTGGAAGCCTAGGTAAACTATATTTACCCATGATATCTACAGATATGGGAACAATGTTGAGTGGTACGATAAGGCATGTGACTTTTACAAATTTCATTTGGTTCATTTTTTTCCCTTAATTTTTTTTTACAATGTCATTAAGGAGATGAGCTGTGTTTGAAAATTTTCCGAAGCCTCATCGATATTAGTTAAAATACGTTAGCGTGTTCTCTAGTTCTAGTAAGTATGTCGTCAATAGTAAAGTTCCAAATATAGTTTATTGGTAAAACAGAAGGCGTTGCAGAATTTATGTTCTTTCATTCTATAATCCTAAGAGGTGGTATAATTTTTTAAAATAAACCAATTTGATTATTTCGCAAAAATATAGTTGTGTGTTTATGTTCTTCGTATATTCGCTTTACGTGAAAAATTTCACCGGATAGAGGCAACAGACTGATGACTTGATAGGAATTAGGTACAACGAAATTTTTGCTAATGTAAGGAATATGATAATTTTAGCGTATCTTTCTCTATCCCTATTATATTTTACAAAGTATCTGCCAAATAATGCTATATGTTTCTAAGAACATTGTCCTAGTCTTACAGCTTTCCATGGTATGTTGCTGGTTGACAAATAATTCGTAACGGAAGTTCGAAACTGCTGATTGGCAAGTCCGTAGTATCAGCTATTTATTATTTTTGACAATTTATGACCCTGCTTATTTAAATTACTCTATTTTTAATGTTGATTGCTCTATAAGATCAGTAGTTAATTTTATTAGAATACTTGAATTTGCGTTTTGTCCTAAGTAATATTTTAATATGTTTGGCTAGGTTTCTTCAGCAGCTACTGTCAGAGAATGCGCTTTATTTATTACAGTAGTTCTTACATTGACAATGTTACAAGTGTGGTTAAACGATCTGGTTTAAAAATAGGTGGTCTGTAAATAACATTTATTAAACCAATTTAAGTAATTTTAGTAATTCAATACTTTTTTATCCATACTGTTACGGTTCTTATTGCATATAACATATCTTCATATTTCCTTTCGCTTGCCTAAGTGATTAACGGATATTTTTAACTTGTCGATTTTTAAAATTTCTTATTACACTTAATATTTTCGGTTATTCAGTAAATGCGTATTAGGTTCAATAAGCTTAAAAACTTGGAAGGTAAATTCAACACCACTTATCATGCCTATAATCTTGGTACTTCTGGTAATGATTAATAATAGAATTTTTCATCATGAAGTTTGTTTTTTTTTCAGATAATGCTGTTAAGAATTATCTCAATTCTATCTTTATGATTTCTGAAGCTAGTCTCAAAGTTTTATTTAAAATTTTTTAAGTTTTTTTTTTAAAATGAAGTAAAGATAACTTATTTTATTCCTTATTGACTTTAATTATATATACTAATAAATGTTTGCTTTTACACGATTAATGTTTTAAATTTGAATTTCTTAATTCATTTTGTTTTTGCTCATATATTCAAAATCAAAATAAAAACAAATGTATTAACTTTAATTCTTCAAACACACTTAAAAACTAAATTTTGTACGTTTCCCTGTTGTTGTTTTTTAATAACTGAATTTTTTTATTCCTTGTTTACATATATATCGGTGTATATCCATTATATATTAAGTTTATTTATTTATGATTCTTATAATAATTATTACACTTAACAGTAAAATTCAATTGTTTGGATTTTACACGAGCTAATACAGGCTCTTAAAAATAAATTGTTATTTTAAATTTTTTATTTCAGAGGAAAAGGAAGATATGGAGCACCTGGAGGCCTATAACAGAAAGCTATTGGCGAATATACTGCCTGTTCATGTAGCAGAACATTTTCTAAACAGTGACAAAAATAATGATGTAAGTATTCAACGAATTTGTTATTAGTTATGCATATTTGAACTGGTAATATTGCACAACATATACAATGCGGGTCAAAATTATGGAACAAATTAATTTTTTCGAGAATCGAGAATTTGGGGAAGAATCTCATTAAAATTCGATTTATATTTTTAAATTATGATGTTTTTGGTATATATATATATATATATATATATATATATATATATATATATATATATATATATATATATATATATATATATATATATATATATATATATATATATAACTAGATATATATATATATATATATACATATAAATATTTATATATATATATATATATATATATATATAATATATATATATATATATATATATATATATATATATATATATATATATTGAGATGATAATAGATGTGGAGTAAATTAGCATAGTAATATTATGATAGTTGATTATGATTATAATATATAGTTCAAAAAGCTATAGCAGGGATGAAGAATAGGAAAGCAAGTGGACCAGAGGGAGTAACTACGGAATTAATAAAGAATGGCTCACAGAAATTACACAGAATGATCACGGTGATATTTAACGAATATATTAAAAGACATCCAACACCAGATGAATGGAAAACAGCATATATGACCCCAATATATAAAAAAAACTATAGAGGGATATCGGTCACAAGTTCAATGAGTCGACTATACGGTCGTATACTACAGGACCTGATAGAGGAAGATTATCAATCGTTTAAAGACGAAGAACAAGGAGGATTTAGAGCAGGTCGTTCATGTACAGATAACATCTTCTGTCTTAAACAGTTTGTTTGCAGTTACTAAGGGTTTCAGACAAGGATGTTGTATCTCTCCGACTCTATTTAAGATTTATATCTCTGCAGCTCTAAAACAATGGAAAAGGAAAGTCAAAGGAATGGGTATACAATTGAACGATCAGGATTACATATATACTTTACAGTTTGCAGATGATCAGGTGGTGATCTCTCATGCGACGAATATAAATACCTGGGCGTCATCTTCGACCGTAGTGCTATAGCATGTTTGAACGGATTTCTATGGAGTAAAGAAATATCAAAGAAAAGAAAATGGAACATCTATGAGACAATGGTTAAAACTAGCCTACTTTATGGAGCTGGGAGATGGAGAATAACCGAGAAATATAAGAAAAAGGCCGAATCCACGGAAATGGATGCCATCAGAAGATCGATGAGAATATCAAGAGCCGACAGAATACGGAATGAAGTGATAAAACAACAAATGGGTATAGAGGGCACTATAGTTGAGGATATTGAGAGAAAACAGCTCATATGGTATGGGCATATGAGCTGGCATATGGGATTTAATATCTGATTATACAAACACGAAGGTCGAGATTACAAATTAAATCAAAGAGAGAGTCACTGGGGATATATAGGGCACAAACATGCAGGTGACGTGGTAGCAGTTATGAAGCCTAAACTTTTCGCCAAGGGAGAAACGCTCCACGATCTGATAAGGGAAAATCCAAAACTGAAGGTATGTACAGGAGGTACATATAAACCCGGAGAGGTAGAATACCTTCAACTCAATACACAACTCAATACATACTTAGATCAGAATTACAAGGAAGGCCCAGCAGAAGGAAAACCAAGAAAGCCGTCAGACAATGTTCATGGTTTTTGTATAAAAAGCGCAGAAGAAAATAAACGGAGATAATTCGGGTTAAATTAAGAGTAGACATGAAGGCGATAAGGACCAGAGAAAAATAAGAAATGAGAAAATAAAAATTCATGAAAGGTAGGAACCTCAGGAAGCTTCTAAAAGCCATCTTTAGTGGTATGGACTTTCACTTTAAGCTGCAGTAGTATAAAAACATCAGGACGAAGACGCATAAGGTGATTGTGGATAGAGGCAAAAATCCTACGCCAAGTTGCTTAAACAAATTAAGTGTAGCGTAGATACGAGGAAAAACGGGAACCTCACTCTCGAAGTGGCAAACAAGAAATAGCTCGAGCGCTTGGAGAAAACTATCGTGGTTCGTACAAAGCAAAAAACACGGAAGGGACATCCGGAACTGTCAGATATAGGTAGACATATTTGATATATGCGGAGAAGTCACAAATGACGTCAAACTCGTTCATATAAGGAAAAAAGAGACGGAAACACAAACCGTTGGACTGACGCAGATCGTATTTAAGAAGGCATTGGAAAGAGAGCATGTACCAATAGGCTGTAACACGTACAAAATACGAGAGAGACTATATTTTCAGCGATTCTTTAGATGCATGCAGTGCAGGCATAGTACAACCGACTGAAAGGAAGAAAACAGAGCGGACTTCTGCTATAGATGTGTCAAGGGGGCCTAGCCCCCAGATTGCAGTGGCGAGGAGGTTTTTTGCCTCACTTGTTAAAAATCCGGATACAAAGCCGATAGCTTAGGGTGCCTAGATTAAAAAAGCTTATCCCGAAAAAGCGGGGGATTTAAGAAAGACTCTGCCGGAAGGGAGAAGGTAAAATTGAGTGAAGGCACCTAGGACCTGAAATTGGACAGCGTGAGGGTAAGTAAATTAGAGAGATAAGAACGATCTAATACTAAGTTTCTACAAATAAATGTGAAAAGGTCAAGGGGCCGCATATGATGATGCAGAAGCTCACGCAAGAAGGGAAGGTTATAACATGATCCTATAAAGTTGGTCCCTCGATAAGGTATTATTAGAGATATAAAATCTGACGTAGCCGTATACGTGGTGAATCAAGAAGTTGGTAAATCTATGTTAACGTACACGTCAGATATCTGATGGTGTACAATTGCTATGTTTCACTAAACTTTCCGCTTCGAGTATATGAAGAGTACGTTGATTTGATTAGGCAAGAGGCTGGGACGAAGTGTACCAGTTAGTATACTGGTCGTCATAGCTGGTGACCTGAATGCGAAAGATCGTTCATGGAATCCACAAGTACAAGACAGGAGAGGCAATATTTATCAGAACGGCTAAGAAATACTGTAAGGCTTACCGTGCTAAATGACGGTAAAGCACCTACACTCGTGAGAGGTAATAATTAATTCTTTCTGGATATCTCACTAGGCACAAATAGGTTCGTACAAGGCTGCTCCTAGTTTACACTAGTATGTGAGTTTTAAACTAACTAGTAAAAGGCAGAAACAAAAATATGGGAATATCGATCTAACGAGATGTTTAAGTGAGGACCTTTTTGTACATGTTTTAAACTTGATTTCTCCGAGATGCAAGAATGTAAGTGAATTCATTAAGGGTCTAAGTACAGCACAGTAGTGCCATAGTGGGGGCTTGTGTAAGATCAAATGGGAGATATAAAATGAAACACATACTAGTGGAAACAGCGGCTTCCATATCTAAGAACAAATTGTATAAAAGTAAGAGGTGAGTACAGGAGGTTAAGAAGATTGCAAACAGGAGATTTGAAAGAGAGAATGAATTAATTGAAGCGACTGCAGAATGAACACAGGAATTAGATAAAATGGATATCTGGGGCAGGGCTTTAAGATTATGCGTATCGAATTGAAGCTAAAAAGATACCCAACATTTTGCCTGAGGAAGAAAAACTCCGTTTAATATGGAAGCTCTTTACTCCGGTGGACGATAGGCGTGAAAGGGCTACTGGTTTCGTAGAGGCAGAACTCTTCATCATCATCATATAACGGGGGTCCTACGGCGATTGCCGCTTCCCGCATTTCAGCCTCCATCTTTTCCTATCTCTCCAATCTCCCTCTTCTAAGCCTCTAGATTGCATTGCTTTTGTAATTTCTCTTCTCCAGGAATTTGGTGGTCTTCCCCTTTTCCTTCTTTCTGGCGGAACATACATTAAGGCTTTCTTTGGCCACCGCTCCTCCTCCATTCTCATCACGTGACCATACCATTGTAATTGCCTTCCTTGTATTCTATCTGAAACAGTATCTCTAATTCCTGTACGGTTTCGTATTTCCTCATTCCTGGTTCTTTCCATTCTCGATACTCGACATGACCTTTTAAGATAATCCATTTCCACAACGTCTACTTTATCTCGTTCATTCTTTGTCATCGTCCAACATTCGGCACCATATGTGGTAATTGGTTCTACAATTGCTCTGTATATGCGAAGTTTGGTATGCATCTTTATTTTATTAGACCACAGTAATGAATTCAGTATTCGGATGCATTTTTTCCCTTGGGTTATTCGGTTTTGTACATCTATCTTAACTCTGCCATCTGCTGATATGATGCTTCCTAGATATTTATACTGGTTGCAGCCTTTTATGACTGCGTTTTCAAGCCTCAGATCTGTTGTATTTCCTCCAATTTTTAAATATTCTGTTTTGCTTATGTTTACAGTAAGCCCCCATTTGGCATATTCCTCAAATAATTTTCGATTCATATAATTTATATCTTCCTCATCGGTTGCAACCACCACCTGATCATCTGCAAACAGCAATGTATACAGAATTTCTTGTCCCACTTCGATGCCCATAAATCTACATTTATTTCTCCAATTCCTCAATGCTTCTTGGACGTATATTTTAAAGAGTGTCGGTGACAAACAGCATCCTTGCTTTAGGCCTTTAGTGACTTTAAATTCATTTGAGGTTCTGGTTCCAATTTTTACACAACTAACTGCATTTTCATACAATTTATATATCGCTCGGATATACGTCGAATCCAATCCGGACCTTTTGAGGACCTCAAACATTTTCTTTAACGGGACACTATCATATGCTTTCTCAAGGTCTATAAATACCAAATGGGTCTCTCTACTTCTTTCGACACGCTTTTCAATTATTTGTCGTAGGATAAATATATTATCAAGGCAGGATCTCCCGGTACGAAAGCCGCTTTGTTCTTCAATATCTTGTATCTGTCTTTCAACCCTCTTCTTTAATATCCTGCCGTACAACCGGCCCACAGAGCTCGTCACACTAATACCTCTATAATTGGAACAGTCTCTTTTATTCCCTCTCTTATATATGGAGCAGAACTCTTTACTTAGTTAAAACTTGGAGGGGCCGTTGAACAGATGAGATCCAAAAGAGCAGCTGGCATAGACGGAGTCATGCCGGTGAAGGTAAAGCTTGCCACAATAAGATACAAGCAGATCTTGAACAACAGCAGTTTTCAACACTGACGCAGCAGTTTCCAATGCGGTCTACCTCGGATGTGCAGGATCGCGCCCTCGAGGAACACCGTATACTATTGTAGCACCTTTTTTTTAATCTAGACTATTTAAATTTAACTTTATTAAAAAATCAAAAAAGATTATTAGATATGGGTATATATCACTATTGTACATTCAAGAACAGTGGTGGACCCAACGGACCTCAGTTGCCCGGTTACGTAAGTAAAATGTGTTGCCAGGATAAGGGTTAAGATAACGGCTAATATATGCATTTTAGTTTTTTATTGACTGGTAAAACCACTACTCTGGAGCGGTGGTTAAGGTTTTAGCCGGAACACGGTTACTCCGGCACTACCCTGGGGTCTACTGGCCTAGTGTTATACTCAGCCAAAAGATGCCACTAGTCTGGAGCGGTGGTTAAGGTTTTAGCCGGAACACAGTTACTTCGGCACTACCCTGCGGTCTACTGGCCTAGTGTTATACTCAGCCAAAAGATGCCAGGGTGTCTTGCTCCGTGATATTCGATGTCTAAAAGAGATTTTTCTCACTGCGCCTGCCAGAATTCAATGAATACCTTCTTTGTCGCGTACTAGAGTTCGAGCAAATCGTCCGGCAATTCGTCAAATAAAAAAAGGTACACGTTCAGTAAGTTTAAAAGAAATATCATAGGAAAGAATATATAGTTTTGATTTGTTATAAATTTACTAATTTATTATAACAAAATTTTGGAATGATTTGGTAATGCGTTATTTAGGTTTATCTCTTTAAGTTACATTATATTAAAAAACAAAGAAGAAAATTAGAAGATAAAATCTTTAAACATCGTCATCATTCTTATAATAAAAAATAAAAGAAAATATTTAAGCCAAACGTACGTCGGTTATAAGAATTATAAAATGTCGAATATTACAATGGACGTTTTATACATCTGTTATTTTTTTTTTTTTTCATTTATTGCATTTTAAAAACTGGTTATACATTTGTAAATGTGATTGTCAATTTTTGGAAACCTATAAGTTGCTATCATTATCATCTACAATAAATAAATATTTAAACCATAGTAATCAGAAATTAATGTGTTTTTGTTAAATATAAGCAAATATGTGGTGCTAACATATCGTCAGATCATCTTTCTGTTGTTGGTAAAGTTAGGTTTTTATGTAAGAAGTTTACCAAAAAGGCTAGTAACAATAAACGCAATATGAAAAGACTTAAATGTAAGAAAACAAAAGAGAAAATCACACGGATTCGTTCGAAGAAGCCAAGTAGCATGGAACAAACATATAATACAGAAGAATCACTCCAGACTATATGTGAAACCTTTAACAAGATCAGAGAAGAACATCGAATAAAAAAAGAAAAGAGTAAAAGTTGGATGAATGATTCTATACAGCAACTCATGGAATTAAGAAGAAAATCAAAAAACAACAAAAGAATGTACAACAATATTTAGAGACAAATAAGGACTGAAGGAATTTAAGACATCAATTTGATTTAAATTTTTTTTGCCTTTTGGCTAAAGTATTTTAGTTTCGAGGCAGCAGTATACAGTACTCAGAATAACTTAAAAATTATTGATTGATTAAAATTATTGATTATTGAATTGTTGATAAAATTTTTTTAGCTTGGCCTTGGCGTGGAGCATCAGAGATTTGTGAGACACTGTAAGAGTAGCACCGGACCGTAATATGTAATTATATATTGTTGTAGACAATAAAGCTGCTGATAGCTGTAAACTGCCAGTTGTCATGTCAACTATATCGTCAGTAAACTTTTTAAATTTTTTTTCGGCTCTCTGTTAAGCCATCTCTTAATTATTCTTATCCATCCGTCAAATCTTCTTTCTCTTACACATGACAAGTGCCAAATGCAAGTTCTTAGGTCAACGTATGAGACCTCGTTGGAAAGGGGAGGATAACGAATACGGTTTTTATAGAAATAACGGATATGAAGGTATTGACGAAGGGACACTATATCGTATTTTTCTTGGTATTGGTCTGACTTTGAAGTTAGAGATACTAAATGAAAGAGGAGGGAACTTACATTCATTCTGACATTATGTCCAAACCATCTAAAGTACTGCATATAATAAACGTTTTTTTCGATTTTTAACTGCCCTGTACTACTTTAAAAAATCTTATTTTCATTCTTATATTTTTGTAGAGAAAACAAATTTTTAATTAAAAAAAAAATTATACTTTGGTAAAAAATTAAGCGAGTTAGGCCAAAAACGATTTTTAAAGTTTTTTGGAATTTTAAGGTTATGTGTTATTATTTTGTGCTAAAATTTATTGAATCTTTATACCTTGTGATGCCAAACATTACTTTAAAATTTGGCGTCAAGTTTCCGCTGGGGTAATTTTGACATTCTTAGGCAGCTATGCCCTTTTGTGAATAATCATAAAGCTGTAGTTTTTGGTTATTCATGTAAAAATATAGTCTTTTTATTTTCAGGAACTCTATCACGAACAATGTGACTTCGTGTGCATAATGTTCGCAACGATTCCAAATTTTTCGGAGTTTTACGTTGAACTTGAGAGCAACAACGAGGGAGTTGAATGTTTACGTCTTCTTAATGAAATTATAGCTGATTTTGATGAATTACTGTCAGAAGAACAATTCAAGTACATCGAAAAAATTAAATCTACAGGGTCTACTTATATGGCAGCTTCAGGTAAGAGTAGTAATGTATAGCAATGAATATAGCGAAACAGCGCCACCAGAGATAGCGTGTAGCGTTTTCTTGAATGAAACACTACATTTGTTATGTTTCTATTAGGGTAATGAGATAGAGTTCTGTGTCAAAGTTTATAAATTTTTGTTCTTCCGTTTTACTCTATAGATGTAAAGCCAAACAATTTTATTTAACTCCAGCTCTTCCCAATTTTAGGTTTTCAGACTTTCTACGTTGTTTTTTTATGTACCTTTTATGTTTTTTTATTACTTTTTTGTATCGATCCATCATTAAATGCTATTTCTATATTTTCGTTTACATTTATTATGTATTATATTATTTCATATTATATATAATTGTATATTGATACCGAAAAATTACATTGAGATGAGATTCAAAAGTTTTTGTATTATGCAAATAATCTGTCAACCTTTTGTTATTTTTGGTAATGGCTTGATTTATAGGAACGACTGGTTCTCGTAGACTTGAAGATATGTATTTAAGCTTTAGATTTATATATTATATTTTTGTTTTTTTTTTAATTAACCCTCAACTGGTGACAATAGTGCCATTCAGTACCCCAGAGCGGTACGAATTTAGTTGTAAAACGATTGCTCATTTAACAACATACACAAACTTCGAGATATGTATTATTTTGTTAGTCTTCTGTGAATAATGCAAACGTCAAGTAAAGGTATGCTATTATATTCTCACTACTGGTTATGTGAAATACGCTTGTGTCAGCAGCAACCCCATGTCACCATGAATGCAATATTTTCATAAATTCTATTTTGCAGAGGGCTGGCCAGTACAAGTAAAAAAATTTAATATTGCCATGAAAAATACGTCGAGATTGTAATGTATTGATATGATGGAACTGGACGCTTATTCGGAATACGACATAATTGACAACGATTAAAATATAGAAGATGGTGATTATGATACGGCAGATAATGAACAAAATGTTTCAGAATATGTACAAAATACACGAGTATGTTATTGAAAAAGGGCAAAATAACACTAACGATTACCATAGTGATCAAAAATTGGATTCTGCAAATAATATCCTCCTCAGTCTCAAGAAAAGAGTTTTTATTATTTTAGCAATATTTTCTATTTTCCCTCTTGATTTGTGAAAAAAATAAACGAAAATCTATAAAAACTAAAAAAAAAATTATTTGACAGACATAATCATGACAGGTCCAGCATAATGGGCATCAGGACTTAACTTACATATAATTTAAGTATGAAACTGAAAAAAACATTCTCGTTCAGGAGAAATACACAAGTACATTTTGCATTTTACACAAAAGAATCTAGTCTTCTTAGTACACCCAGGGTTTCGGCAACGCATGTAAGAATTTTTATTGTCGACAGAGCATATTGGCAAATGGTCATTACTAGTTTTTCTTACATTCATAGGCGGTAAGTGGACAACTTTAGATCGTTTTACTGGAATTATGGGCTCTTCATCTTCAGATGTCTCCGGTTTTCTTGAAATAGACGTACTAGCTTCTCTCCCATTTGTAGGCTTACTACCTAAAGCTAGTGACCTTCCAACATACAGCTTAAATTCCAGTAAATCCATTACCTTGGATCTCTTATCGCCAAACGCTACCCTATCCTGACGATACTCTATCCATGAATTGGTCAATGCAAGATCAATAAAGTGCCAAAAGACACGTACATTTTTTAGGGCGCATACAGATTCTGTAATATGAGATAAATCTGTCACACAAATGCACGCCTCCCATTGACTGGTTGTATTTAACAATTGTGTTTGGACAAGGCACCAGAATATACTTTGATTTTTTTTATCTTATCTTCGTACGTCAGTCAAAGGCAAAGAACCTGCAGATGTAGAAGCCATTGTCACAGATCTATTGTCCGTCCATTTCAAAATAGAGACTTTCTTATCACCGCGTACCCATTCTTCATGCGACCCTCGGCCTTCTTTTAGTAAAGCAGAATCTTTTTTTATTTTGCTTCTAAGTACTCGTGGAATTCGATTATTCATAATGGTACCAATACCACATATTCCCTTTTCTAATAAATAATCGAGTAAATTAGTGGAAGTGAAATATCTATCAAAGTAAATTGTTGTTCCTGGACACAAGTGCATCGACAATTTTTTCACTACAGAGCCTCCAATGCACAAGGATTTGTCAGGAGCAGCATCAGGCTAAGTGTTTGCACCTTGATAAATAAAGAAATCCAAGACTAGCCCTGTTTTTGAAGCAAGAAGAAAATTCTTCAAACCTACATGATTAGGTTTGTTCTTGACATACTGTCGTAGACTAGTGGTTCCAGTGAACGGAATCATTTGTTCGTCAAATGACAACTCGAGCGATCTTTGAAGAGTGATACATTTACTTCGTACAACATCAAGAATATACTGAACTTTCCAAAGTTTATTTGCCTTTTTGGTCTCCTCTGAAACTGCACAGTTGTCTACAACATGTAAAAAATTTCGTAACTTGTAGATTCTATCTCGGGGAAGCTGAGTAATAATAGAAATTTCAATTCCTTTCATGAAATAGAGGCGTAAACGCGGTAGTCCAAAAATTCCCATCAAAATATGAATACCTGCTAGTTTCTTGAATTCCTCTGGAGTTGACTTTAGGCTTTTCTTTTCGTTTGCTTGCATAGCTCGTATGTTACTTGCTGAAGACAAGTTTTCCCAAAAATGCTCAGAAAAATAATCCAATGGTGTCCAGAATTCGTGATCTTCATTAGCTATCCATGGATCAGCGACGTCGAAATCTTGAGTTTCAAAATTTTTTTCACTCCAAGTATTCTTAACATCATCTAATTGTTTAGTTTCCTGGAGTTTCTCCCAACGCTGCAGTAAAGGAGTATCATCGTCTGAATCCCACTCCGAATCTGAATCATTTTCTAAATCATTTTGGGCATTATTTTCGTTTTCATGAAAAACATCTGAAAGGTTTTCAGAAACATTCTCTTTCTCACTGCAATTATTATCGCTATCGTCACTGAGGAAAAAATCGCTATCTGCCAAAATATCCTCCAATTCACGTTCTGTCAATATCCTTTTTCTGTCTGTAACCTAACGTAAACAACGTGAGTATGGTAAAATATTTTGCTAACTAAGTCCCAATGTCCAAAATGCTGGACAAAAATTTCAGAGGAGTCCTGACCTGACCAGTTGTAATTATTTTCAAATATATATTTACCACAAAAACGTCCAAATATCAAATAACATAAATGACAAACAATCAATAATTTAAAATACAGAAAAACACTACAACTTACTGCATTTTTGTGGAGACGCCATCATAACCTCACAAGTTTCACCACATGTAACAACAAACTAATGAAGTAGGCGTTGTAGTCAAATTTTGCAAACGAGTAAATTTGACTGATAAATAGGAAGTCCAATAAGCTGCACTATAGGACGCGGAGATGCTTAACCCAATTAGTCACCGTGTAAAAAATTTAGTAAACATTGTCCAGCAGGCTGCACGTATGGACTGAGGAGGATATAGGAAGGGCGTTTTATGGAAGAAATCGCTACAAATGGTTGATGCAGCCTGCGTAGAAAAATATCAGTAGAACCCAAGTAATTGATTTGGTGAGGCATTTACCTGGTTTTAAAGGCTCTGTAAAATTGTTGGCAAATTAAAATCCAACAACGATATATTTTCACTGATAATGTGATAATAATCAGCTGAAATAATAAAAAGAACAAATGACAGACTGGCTTTAGTACGGCAAAAAAAATAAAAATTAAGATAGGACAAAATATACAAGATATCGACAAAATGAAACTTAAAGTATTATTTGGTCTACTTAATCTACAGGTCCAATCCTATCTTGTGATAAAGACATATTTTCCTCGTGTCTTAAATGACTAAATAAATTTTGTGGAGTGTTAAACAAAATTTTCTTCAGTAGTATACTTGGGTATGAGTTTTCAATGAATAGGTTATAAAGGATTATTAGATTTTTTTGTATGGAAAGCGGTATCACTCATTTTAAGGACACGATTTTTCATTTCTTTAACTAAATTAAGTTTCATTGAATATTTATGGTATGACCAATAATCGAGATATCTATCTGAACTAAGAGGTTTTCTATACCAATCAACCAGCAAATGGGTACATTTTCGTATTAACTTGGTATCTAAAAAAGGTACTGAACATGTAGCATCTTCACGTTCTAATGTGAATTGAATGTAGGGGTTGTAACTATTGAAATACCAAAGTATATTATTTATCCCCGTACTTGGTAACGCTAATATTATGTCATCAACATATTTTTTTATAAAATGAAATTTATAAGGCAGGACAAGGATGATGGCGTCTAGTATGTGGTCCTTTACATAAATGATGTATATTGAGTTTACCTATACTCTCTTCTCAAGTTTTTAAATTAGTTCATGATTTTTTCTTGTAATATTTAATAGGCTGAAATAAAATCTTACTCTTGTTTGAAGTTATCAGTTCTTTTTATGTTATAGGTAGTTGTTACAAATTCTTCTCTACGTCTCAAAAATAAATTTCTACTATTCTGTTGATTTTCAAGTTTGTAGTTAGGATTTGAAAATTTGTTTCACCCATATATTTATATTAAAACAATTATTAATTCTAGAAAGTTATAGTGGCATAGTTACTGTAATATTTATTGACGTAAATGTTTTGATATTGTGAATTGTCAACAGTTGTCAATTGTAATTTTTACTTTTGAGTACTAAATTATGGCTAAATTAAACACATCGCATAGAAATAATAATTCTTAGCGTAAGCGGAGATAAAAAATAATAAATAAACAGGTATGCAATTTATTCAATGCAAAATATCTAGACAGACCCATCAGCCAATCAACAGTAGGTGAAAGTCCGAAAATTTGGACAAACTGGGCACGTTAAACATATTTCAAATGCTGGGCGTCCTAAAATTGAAAACAATGTGAAACTTGATATTTTATTAAATGTACATGACAATCCTCACAGTAGTTCAACACAAATGGGTGAATATGCTGGAGTTACCCAACAATTATGCAGGATTTATGTATCCGCAATCCACATTTTATCAATCAAATACTTTTTTTCGATGAAGTCACATTTTTAACAAATGGTACATCGTCAAATGGTGAATCGTCAAAATTGCAGATTGGAGTCAAAAAAATAAAAACATTGGATGACTGATGAATCATAAATGGCAGAATCATTGGCCCTTTTTTCTTTGAACAAAATCTGACAGGACAACGTTATTTAACTTTTTTGAGAAATCAACTTATACCTGTCCTTGCTAACATGTAACCAAATGCCAATAATTCAGATTTACCTAGTAAAAATATCTAGTTTCAACAAGATGGAGCCCCTTCGCATTACGCACTTGAAGTACATCAATTTTTAAATCATTTCTTTCCCAGGAGGTAGATCTAACACCTCCAAACTTTTTTCTGTGGGGTTACATAAAATCAAAAGTTTATGTCAATAGACCCCAAAACCTCACAGGATTTGAAAGATAGAAGTAGGCATGAAATAAGTCTAATTACTCCAAAAGTCATCCGCAATGTACTTGATGAATGTGCCCGTACATTCGCATATTGTCAAGAAACTGATGGATGGCATTTCGAACATTTAATTTAAAATAATTATTATACATAATAAGGTTACATTAAAGTACATTATTAATTAAATCATTAGATGTAATTTAGTTGAATTTAAATTAAAAACAATTGTTATTGTACCCTTAAAAAATATTTTATTTAGAAATATAATGTCGTTAAATAAAGAATTAAATCCTGGTTTAAGTGAGATGTCGCATTATACTGATTTCTATTTAAAAAGAATTAACGATTACGTCACTACACCCACACCGGTGACGTCATCTCTACTTCATGTCTCTTTTAAGAGGGGTATTTTATAACAAAAATTGATCTGTTTCGGGATTTTCGTCAAAACTCGACGGTTCTCGAAATGATGATAATACTCCATAATAGTCTTAAAAAACTATTTGTAGAGGACTAAAATCTGAATTAAGAACAAATGTTAAAACCGTTCTACGAATCAAATGTAGGGGAAGGTGGGGGAATGGTGCGCACCTAAGCGAGAATCGTTGTGGTGGTCAACTCTTAAACATAAAAAATAAAATAAAAACGTTATCTGATACCCTAATTATTCTACTTTCAGTATGCACTATAATAGATATTGAATTTCTTAACATAATCATATATAATTAGAAAAAGTAAAAAATTGCATTTGCGCACCGTTCCCCACCCCATGGGGTAACTGTGCGCACAGGGTGGGGAACAGTGCGCAGTAGTTTGGAATATACAAGTACCTAATAATACAGTGGTATAAAAACAAATTCACATGCAAGAACAAATATTTATTGTACGAGTGATTATATACCTATAATGTTAAGTAGGTATCTGTTTAACCTTGACAAAAGTCGCAAATGTATTGTTCGGGGGCATCTTTACCGGTACATGCCGCGTGGTTCCATAAGCCACATGCAACACACCGGTACCATAGTTCGCTTTTTCCATGTTCTCCACATATGCCACATAATTCAGTCCGCACGTCAGGTTCTGCATCAAATGGAACATAGTTGGGGTTGATATCGTCTACTTCATCATCGTCACAAATGTCACTATCGTCTATGTCAGATACCTCTGATGATTCAGGCGTTGCTGGTTTCTTATTTCTCCCTCTTTTAATTTCCGGAGACTGACATATGCGTTTTTTTACTTTTTTTGCAACATTCTCTTTTGCCGTTATTTTTCTTGTAGTGGTTCCGTAGAAGGAGTGAGGTGGGATCGAGAAATAAGCATTCTCGATTTCATCTTCCTCGTCACGTTCTTGTGCATCAAGTTCAGGTGTTGGAGCCCTCTTCATTTTCTTATTATCTTTCTTAATATTGTTCTTTCCTAATGTTTTGACACTTTTTAATTTCATGTTTTTTTTCACGTCTTTTTCCCTTTTCTTTGCTTGAGCTTGTTCTAATCGTTCTTTTAGGGGTGTGCTAGTCAATATTTCAGAGTGTTGTTTCGAACGAGACACTGTTTTTACTCTTCCTTTTTCTTTTCTCCTTGGAATAGGTGCAAATTGGAAGAATGAATTATTTAATGTAGATGTCGATGGTAGATGGTTGTGTCCAGACTTAGATGTAGATGGTAGATGATCTTGTTCAGCGGTAGATGTACATGGTAGATGACCTTGAATAGGTAGATCCTGCTGCTGTTGTTTTGGCATATGAGCTGTCTGTCTATCTTCACCGTCTGAATTTTCACTAGGTTCGGGTGTTGCCGGATTAGGAATTTTTTGTAGATTTGGCTGAGATGCAAGTGTTAATAAATTAGCGCTACGTTCGGGAGAACCTTCTACTACAAACTGTCTCATTTCGTTGGCCGGAGCGAAATCATCTTCGTTGAATTTGTTAGGGTCAAATGGCCTTATTCCAGCAGAACGAAATCCCGAAACTGCTTTCTCCATCGATGCGACTTTTACGAACGCTTTATTTAACAGCTCAGCTACGTCATATTCAGTGATCTTTTCATGGCCTGTTGTAGTTAAATAAATATCATACTCCCTGTATAGCGCATTTTTTAAAGGACCAAAGAAGGATAGGTCAAGGGGTTGAAGGTGATGGGAAGTATGTGGCGGAAGGGACACCATATGAATATGATTTGACTTACAGAAATCGTATGCCTCTATGGATATATGGCTTGAATGGTTGTCAAGGATAAGGAGAATCGGGTCATTTAAAGTGGGATTTGCCTGTTTTTCGAAGTGCATTAACCAATCAAGAAAAAGTTCAGAATTCATCCATCCATTTTTTGAACATTTATAGTTAGCACCAGTTGGCCCATTTTTCTGCAGCGCAGGAGCCATTCTCTTTCTGGGATAGTATATCAGCATGGGCGCGATATAATTTCCTGTGGCACTCATGCAAAATACGGCTGTAATGGTCCTCCCTCTTTCACCTGAAATAGCAGCTCCTACTTTTTTTACACCCTTACGTCCATAAACCTTCGGGCACTTCTTCTGTACAGTGGTTACACCCGTCTCGTCCATATTATATATCCTGTTTGCTTCAAATTTAAATTTTTGTAAAACTTTCTCGAGATTTGAATAAAAAAGTTTTAACTCGTCCGCATTAAATGCAGCAATTCGATTAAGACTAGTCCCCTCAGGCTGTCTCAATGATATTTCAGGATTTCGCTTGAGAAACCCATACAACCAATCTTTGCCTGCTAACTGAGTTTGTTTATTGAAATTATTTGGAATATTTTTCTGTTGAGCATAATTAAACGCTAACTGCCTCAGTTGTCGGGGCGTTACGCCGTAAAACAATTTTGCGAGTGTCAGAATATAGTGGGTTAATTCAGCTTCCACTTCTGCTGTAAAAATCGCCTTTCTACCGAGATGGGGGATTTTTAGTTGATTTAGAGAAAGCTTTTTTCTGAGTGTTGATTCAGGAATACCAAAAGACCTCCCAACTTCTCGTATTTTCCTCCCATCGTTTCTAATTGCATTCAGTGCAGTCTCCAGCAATTCATCACTATATTGATGGATTTCAGTCTTTCGAACGTAATTTCGTGGCATCTGAAAATAAAAGACGGATTTTAGTACCCAAAAACGATAACAATATTGCTTCATATTTAATTGATTAGTGGGTAACCGTGCGCATTTTCGCGCACGGTTACCCCACTATGGTTTAAAAACGTAATTACATCATCCTACAAAAATTACTTATCTAAATGCAACCAAATGGTGTGCATATATGCAGCAGATGATATTCTTTAAGAATATAATTATTTCAAAACAAGTAGTTAAGATTTACGGACTCACCGTCTTAATTTGTGCAAGTGGAAAATAGTAACAAAAACCTCAAATGCACACTTTCGCCTTTCACTAAGTACACAACTCAACTGCAGTGGCAGTTAATGGCTTCAGAGACTCTGTGCATGTTCCCGCTTAAGCCTGTTCGGGAGGGGACTCTCAGTATGCCGCGTAATTTGAATTTTAATGGTGCGCACCGTTCCCCACCGCGCACGGTTCCCCCACTTTCCCCTACTTCAAAATTTTGCAAAATATAATAGATTTTTCAGACCACCCCTAAAAGTTAGGCCACACGTAATACAAGAATATATAACGCTTGTGTTTTATCATATTGATGTCAGATGTTTGACAATTTGAATTGTCAATTTTTTTGTTTTATGATTAAAGTATAAACAATGAATTTTACTTAATACTACTACTACTGAACAATATTACTTTGTGAACAAGAAATTATATTGTTTACAAATCGATCAATATAATGAAATGTACTCAATTGACGAAAAATCGTATAATGTTGTATTCAGGCAATAGCGCGAACCTTTTCCTGTCACTACCGGATCTTTATTTAACGTAAAATATTCTAATACCAATGACGTATAATATATAGACTCGGTGAACCCTTTAAAAAGTGTCCAAAACATGAATACCTTTGTTATTGTTTATTGTTTTGATACGAAGGTGCACGAAGTTCATGATTTCTTACGAAGCATCACGAAGTTGATCTAGTGTTTGAAAACATCATGGACGTATGAAAACATTTTCTCCATTTTGTGTGACAAGCAAATTTTATTTTAAATTGTTGAGAGTTATTTACTTACTATTTTAGTAAAATGCCATACTATTTTATCAAAATAATTATTTCTCTTATAGACGGGAACAAAAAGAAATCATAAATATTTAATTTTAATTAAAAAATAATTATTGTCATTAACATATAAATGAGCACGCCGCTGTTGTGATAAACATACCTTCAACCTTCAGCCGAGATCTTTCGGACACTCGATTCTATAGCGAGAATAGGGGACTGCGTAGTCTATATATTATACGTCATTGTCTAATACACTAAAATTTAATTCCATGTTAAGTTATACAACAATTCAATGAATTCCAATATACTGTTACTGTGATCTTTATTCCTAAAATAATTTATGATAATTTCTAAACATAAAACTATAACAAATGTTATAATAAAAAATGAATAAAACTTTTTATTATTGCTCTTTTCTCCTTAACTGAGTACATTTTTTAATCAACTTAATATTTTTTTAAACAATAAATCACAAAATAAAAATATTGGCCATTTAAATCATAGATAAATATAATATAGTTGATTTAAATATTGTCAAATATTAGAAACAGTTGTCGAGGCATTAACTCAATAATAATAATAAATATTAGAAACGTCAATATGACAAAACGCAACAAGTAATACACATTTTTTCACGACGTCTGGCCTGACTTTTAAGGGTGGCCTGAAAAATGTGTTATATTTTAGCAAAATTTTGGAATACGTTTAAGTCGTAGAACATTTTTAACAATTGTTTTCGATACATATTTGAGTCCTCTACAAATAGTTTCGCATGACTTTTGGTGTACAATAATAAGGGAAGCAGGAATTCAACAATAAACTAAGATTAAAGTCAAAATATAACAATATATATATATATATATATATATATATATATATATATATATATATATATATATATATATATATATATATACATATTGTTATGTTTGTTTATTTTGACTTTAATCTTAGTTTATTGAGCCAATAAAAAAATATAACTTATTTGTTATCAAAAGTAAAATAAACTCCTTATATTACCTGTGTTCGATGGATTCAAAGATTTTCTAGTTGTCCTTTATCGGAATATAGAAGAAGGATAATAATAAAAAAAATACTATATTACAAAAAAATTACGTTTCTTTATTTTATATGAACGAATAAAAACAATTATCAAATTCTGCCGTTATCTTATCAATCAGCATACAAGAAAATAAATCAAATTTTTATAATAATAAGATTTTAAATCTACATACATTTATATTAAGTGAAAACCAATTTTACTTAAATTTTTCTTTACTTGAAACAAGAAACAACAAAACTTTAAACTCTTGATTAGCCTAACAAAACCTTAGTTCTTAAATTTGAATGCTAATGACCATATTGTCAAACAGGTCCTTCACAGATATAAAATTCAATTGTACAAAACACTTACAGCTTATTTTCTTATTGAGTTGTATGTTGGCACATACCCAGAAAAGTCCATTCTCCTCAACGATGTGATCTCTCCTTTTTGGCACCTAGGCTCCTTCCTAACGTCTCTTCAAACCTGCTGCACTAGCCAAAAATACCCGATTTACTTCTCCAAAAACTCAACTACTTATTAATGACACAAGGACCTCCTTTTGTCAACTTGATGCCATAAAACTACTTTCACAAATCTTCCCAAAATGCCTACGATAGATACAAGGACCTCTTTTAATCTACTTGCTATCTCCTTCTGCAAAACTATTTAATTCTTTTCACAATGCCGGTATCCAACTCACGAACCACACCCTGTCTTGAGACAAACGACTGTTTCCTTCGATGACCAAATTATAACTAACTTCTCCGGTTCTCCTGATCGGCTTACAAATTCCCATTCAAAAACGACCGTCCAATCAAAAGCTCAAATTGTGTTTACCATGATTTTGGAAAAGCCTAATTTGGGTTTCAGAGAAAAAGTAAATAGCTTACTTTAAAATTGGTTTTGTCAATACACAATTTATACATATTTCAAAAGATTAGAATATGGTCATTTAATACTCGATTATACAAATAATGAAAAGATTAACTTACAGATAAAATGTCTTCTAATTCTAAACAAAGGTTTTTTGATAATTTTGTTTTAAACGGAAAAAGGTCATTTGCCAAACAAATTTCTTTTCTTATCTACACTAAATCTTATCTTCAATTACTATATACAATTTGTTTATACTGATATCTTAAAATTTCATTTCGATGGATCTTTTTATTTCTTTTTCGTTGGTTGGGAAAGAAGAAACATAACAAATCCCCGCCTTTGCATATGATAAAAATTACTGAATTATATAGGGATTTTTCTCTATGCAAAAACAGTACCAGTATTTTGTTCATAATATTTATAAACATCGTTGATATTATAAATTCAAATAATCTTTCAATTATTTGATCTTCCAACATTTAGTTTCACCTGTTGCCGATCTTTATATGGGATCGGGTAAGTCTTCGATCGAAAGTTTCCCAAGTTTTTTACCTCAATAGAATGTTCGTACTTTTTTGCCACTCTGTTTTCCTCATTTATTAAAGTTTCGTTTTCTTTTGACATCAGACGCATCTCTTTTCTTTTTCTTCTCCACATAGCAATTTTCTTTCCTTTTTCTTCAGATTCTTGACACATATTTAACACATATTCCTTCTCTTTTTCATCAATCTCTTCCTTACATACCACTGTTTCAATCATCTCCTTTTCATTTTTCTTTGTGGACACTATTTCTTCTTCTTCTTCGGGGCTCATCTCTTCTTTTGAGGAATCCCTGGTATTGTCTTCCTTTATCCTTTTCTTAAATTTTCTTCCTTTTCTTCCTTGTCCTTGCTTCATTGCCAAATTCATTTCCACTGTTTGTTCTTTTTCCGAATTATCAATTTTCTTTTTCCCATGTTCATTTTCCTGTTATTCTTCTTTTTCTTTTGTTAGTTTCATCGTATTATTTTTGAAATCTATGACTACATGTTTTTCTGCGAGTTCGTCTTCTTCTATAATCATGTCATGCGACATGTTTGGCATTATTACACATTGTAATGCAAACATTTTCTTATCCACTCGTACCCTCACTCGTATTCCTTCATTTATCGTTGCCAAAGTCCATCACAAAGAGGGTTGGGAAAGAAGAAACATTACAATATATATATATATATATATATATATATATTATATATATATATATATATATATATATATATATATATAAATATATACATGCGCTGCAAGTCGCAGAAAATAATTTACATGCAAATAAAATGTGTAATATATTGTTAAACACATATATTGTTATTAAGCTTCACAATAACATGAAAATCAAAACGGTGCGGCGTTTACTGTAACTAAATTCTATTATATATCTGAGTAATAATACCGTATTTGCGAATTTGTGTTCGAACAAAGAAAGTAAATACCAACATCGCTTTGTATGTTCTATTATCAACATATAATGGATTTTCATTGTAAACTTGGGTGGTACCAAGGTTTATTATTTGAAGGTATTATCAAGACAGGCTGCATTGACATGTACATCAAAAAAATTATAATTGAAGTTTCGTGATTTAGCTATTCTGAGAAAATTTACAAAAATTACCATATTCAGACGACACAACAAAAAAGCCATATTATTAAATGTGTTTATATAATCTAAATAAATAGAAATAATGGAGTGGGGTAATATTTAGAAAGATTTTAAGTACAAAAAACTCAAAAGTAACCTGAAAGTAGATTATCATTTAACCCGTTAAATACATTGAAGACAGCTTAATTATATCAAAACAATTTATTCCACGTTAAATGCGTATAAGAAAAATTACCGTTTAAGTGAGTAATATTTAAATACAACCGATTTTTTTACTGAAAACAAAAAACAAAGTTAAGAAAGTATACTTTATGTTTTTTGTCAAAAGTTGTTTTTTTTTTATTTCAAATTACATGTCTCGGCTGCTGCGGCCATTGACACGAGGCAGAGTAACAATAAAGTTACATTGATTCAATAAATTTCAATACAGATGATATCAAAAAAAAAATAAAGAAAAAACTAGCGGATGATTACAAAATTGAAATATAGATAGATGATACAATTACAACAGATGATATAATTTACAGTTTTTAAGGAACTCTATCACATTACACATATTGTTTTTAGATTTTAAAATGTCACTTAAACTTCCTTCCATACCATGTTTGATCCGTGCTGCTGCGTACTGGTTACATTCCACAAGTATATGGTGTACACTTAAACGGGAGTTGCAATATTGGCAGTTTGGAGGTTATTCGGGAACAATCAGATATCCGTGGGTTAGCCGGGTGTGCCCAATTCTGAGCCTTCTAATGATGGTCTTCGATTTTCTTTCCATTGTAACAATTCTAGGTCCTAAAATGTTTGGTTGGATAGACTTTAGTTGGGTAGTGCACCTGTTCCATTGATTTTGCCACATTGAGGTAGATAACTTTTTAATTTCAATTATTATGTCTTGAAACATTTGGACTTTTTCATCTGTAAGGTCAGATCGAAGTGCTTCATTTGCTGCGTGGTCAGCATTCTCATTTCCTTTAATATCAACATGTGAAAGATTCCATGTCATCGAAACCGAAGTGTTTGATTTACATCTTTCGTGGATCTCATTAACTAAAGGATTTAATGTGTAGATTTTTCTAATCGAATTTATGGATGATAATGAATCTGTGCAGATTGCTAAGTTTTTGGTACCCTGCATTGGAACCTCTAGAGCTTTAAGTATAGCGTAGAGTTTTGCTGTAAATATACTGGTCATCTTGGGTAGTCTATACATTGCTAGTATAATATTTGTGGAAGTAACAGCACATCCTACACTTTCCTCGTCGTTAGACGCATCTGTGAATATTATGTTATCAAACTTGCCTCTATTAATTATGTCGTTAAAAGTTTATTTCATGAGTATCGTGGGGATTTCCATTTTCTTATATCTGCACAAATTTACGTTAAAGTCAGGTAATATTTTTAGCCAAGTTCGAGTATTGGGCTGAATAATGGGGGTGGTGAGATTTAGGTCAATATTTTCTAAGAGTGGCAATAGAAACTGTAGTGATGAATTGGCAGTTGCTCTACTGTGTGCTCCTGTTAATTGAAAATTTTCAATAAGATGGAAAGATATATTATTAGGGTTTGCAGAAACCTTAGCAAAATAGGAGTTTAATAGACGTTGTCTTCTAATATTTAGAGGGGGTTCACACGATTCGACATATATGCTTTCTGTAGGGCTACATCTGAAGGCTCCAAGACATATTTTTAACGAAGTGTTTTGAATTATATCTAGTGATTTTAAATAAGTTTTAGGAGCAGACATATATAATATAGATCCGTAGTCTAACTTAGATCTTATTAGGGCTCTGTACTCAATAGGACTTCTTCTTCAGCTCCCCATTGTCGATTGGCTAGTGATTTTAAGAGATTTATATTTTTTAAGGCACTGTCTTTAGTTTTTTCTATATGTCTCTTCCATGTTAATTTTTTGTCGAAAATTACCCCTAAAAATTTGTGATTTTCAACTACTTGTAGTGGATGCTCTTTTAATTTTATGAGTGGAAGAGTTTGTTTATATTTTTTGCTAAAGTTAATCACTTTAGAATTTGTGGGCGAGAAGCTAAAACCAATTTTGTTCGACCAGTGAGAGATGCTATCAATAGTATTTTGCAAAATAGTGCTAGTGGAGCTTGTTACTTTACCCGAACAGTAAATAACTAGATCATCCACATAGATATTATGTTTGACAGGGGGTTGTACTAAGGAACTAAGGTCGTTAAGAAGCAGTAAAAATAAGGTTGTGCTGAGGACTGATCCTTGAGGTACTCCTGTCTCCAGGATATATGAGTGAGATATTTTACCATTTGCAGAGACTTTGAAACTTCTGTTAGTTAAAAAATTCTCAACATATATATATATATATATATATATATATATATATATATATATATATATATATATATATATATATATATATAAATATAAGGATCACTCAGACGAGTGATATATATATATATATATATATATATATATATATATATATATATATATATATATATATATGTTTCCAGATACATTAGACTCTTTAAGTTTTTCTAGAATTGCCGGCATTGATGTTGTGTCGAAAGCACTTTCTATATCGAGTGAGACATAAGGTTGTTTCTATTAGAGAATGCTTCTATGATATTGGATTGAAGAGTTATAAGATTATCCATCGTGCAACGATTTGGACGAAATCCTGATTGAGAGGTATTGATAATATTATGTTTTTCAAGATACCAGAGTAAGCGTTTGTTAAGAATTTTTCCAGGAGTTTGCAAAGTGTGCATGTTAATGAGATGGGTCTAAATGACATAGTTGTATTGTCAGAAGTGTCATTTTTCTTAAGTGAAATTGTTATACCTTGTCGCCAAAGTGATGGAAATTGGTTACCTAGCCATATGTTGTTGTAGAATTCTAGTAACTTTAATAGGGTATCTTCATGTAGATGTTTTAGAAATATCGATGGAATGTCATCCGGCCCTGCAGCACTGTTCTTTAGGGAATTAACAGCTTCGACTAATTCATCGTATGTTAGTGGGAGATTGACAGGATGATCATTGGAATTTGGATTTTTATGTACAACACATTTATTTGTTATGTTTGTTGGTCCAGTACAGTTGTTATCATGTTTAGTTTTATTCAAATCGTATTTGGCAAGTGTGTTTACAATCTGCTGGTCATCAGTTATGACATTGTTATCTTCTATTAGGGCTGGAAATTTGTATGTTGTGTATCTACCTTTCATCTGTTTTATTTTAGTCCATATTTGACTAGAAGGTGTATCGGAAGTTATTCTACTGATGTATTTGTTCTATGAGTTCTTTTTGCTTTCTTTCACAATTCGCTTAGATTTAGCTCTTAGTTTTCTAAAATTTATTAGAACCGCTTGGTTTCTAGTTTTACGATATCGGTTTAATGCTTTTTTACAATTTTTTACAGCTAGTTTACACGATTTCTTTCACCACGGAACATATTTTGGAGGGATCAAAGTGGTATTTACCGATACATTTTTCGGCGGAACTTATAACACAATTAATCAACATGTTAAGATCTTCAACAGCAGAATTTATAATAGAGATTTTATTTGTTTGTTCCTTGGCAAGTAAATTAAATAGATCCCAGTCAGCGTGAGCAATTTTCCACTTAGTTTTGCTTTGTCTTTGTGAGTTATCATTGTTAAAAATTAAAATGGGAAAATGGTTACTGCCATAGAGACTTTCCAGTGTTTTCCATGTAAGATGAGTAGATAATTCTGGATTACATATGCTTAAATCAATGGAAGAGAGAGTATCTGTTTGGTTATGAAAGTATATGCTGCTTCCAGTGTTTAGAAAATTAAGGTTGTAATTGATTATGATATTTTCAATCATTTTGCCTCTACCGAAAGTATTACTGGAGCCCCACATAGTGCTATGTGTATCTACCTTTTAATGTGCATTAAAATCTAAAACTAAGATAAATGGTTCAGGAAGTTGGTTAGTAAGGTTTGTAATTTCGAGAGCTGTTAGGGTGTAATAGGGAGGAATATATATGTTGCAAATTACGATTTTATTTGGACGCCAAGCAGTAACGGCAACGGCTTCTAGAGTTGTTGTTAAGTGAAATTCTTGGTGGAATATATCTGTAGAAATAAATATAGAGCTCCCACCACTAGCTCGTGCGTGTGATCTTCGTATAAAGTGGTAGCCAACGTAATTTTTAAGGTATGGATTATGGTTTTTAGATAAATTGGTTTCCTGCAAACAAATGAAATCGGGTGAAGTATCAGAAACAAGCAGTTGGAGATTTTCTAGATGAGGGTAATACCCATCACAATTCCACTGGATTAAATAGAATGGGGAGAATATTAGAAGGGGGGATTTTTCAGTGCTGCGACCTTTAGGATCGATCGGAAAGGCACTCATCGTCAGTTAGTTCGCTTGATGAAATTGAGTCTAATAAACTTGTGGCTTCAGAGGATTATAGTTGTAGTTGTTTTTTAATCTTTTTACTTAACCGGGTAAATCGGTTTTTTAAGGATCTATCTGAAAGACTTTTTACATCATCCGTGAGCTTTTTCGCTTCTGAATAAGGATCACAATGTCCAAAACTATTTTCAAGAAGGAAAAAGAAATTGTATATGTGTATTTTAAAGGTTTGTGGATTCTGTTTGTATGCTTCTTGGATTGTTCTCTTTGTGGTTTTGGTTAATACTAATTCTGATGAAGTGTCAGGTTTGTGTTTTTTTTTCTTAGCTTTGGGACCTTTTTTGGGGGCAGCTGATAGAGGGGGAGGCATATCTAACAATGGTTGAGCTTCTTTCTCAGGAATTTCAGGGCTTGTTAGTTCACTAGGAGTTTCTATTTCAGAGTGTCCTCGTTTTTGAGATAATTGTGTTATGGTAATTTGGTCTGATTGTGTAGTTTCAGTGTTGGAGTCGTTATTTTCGATTTGTGGGTCTTGGGCATTATGTGTAGAGGAAGATGGAATTTTTCCGGATGAGTTGGGACTTGTTGGTATATATTCGGTTCGGATTGTATTGTCTGTTGGAGGATTTGGACAGTTGGAGGCTATATGTCCTGTTTGTTTACAGATGAAACAATGTACTTTATCTGTAGAAAGGAAGATTCTGTGTTCATTCCCTTCGAAGGAAATAAGTACTGATGTTTGTAATTCAAAATCTTCGGAGAGAGGGTATACGTAAACTTGGCGTCTGAAACTTAATACATGTGAATATTCGTCCCCAGGAATGCCTGCTCTTAAATAGAATATAGGAGATGCGATGCGAAGTACAAGATTTTTAATGCTATTTTCAACTATGTCATGTGGTAAGAACGGAGAAACATTAGATATAATTATTCTTTTAGCAGGGGAAATAAGTCTTCGCATATTTAAAGAAACATCTCCTATCTGTATTATTGGATATGAATCTTTGAGCTGGTCAACAAGATTAGTGTTAGAAAGATAGATACAAATGCGATTGTTTGATATCCTAGATGCAAAGATGACTTGTTTAGGGCCTATTATATCACCTATAGCTTTAACGTAATCGTGCAGTTTCAGATTTTCTTCGGCATGTATCACAATGGCTTGATAATTGCTTGGGAAAGTTGGCCGTGGAATCGTTTTCGCTACTGATACATAGGATAAAACTTGGTTTTGTGTTTGAGACATAGTTCCTGTTTGGATATTTGGTACGCCACTGCTCATGTAGTCAAAAGCAATTGCGTTTTTAGTTGAAATTATAATTTAGCTTCTATGTATTATGGTAAAGTTTTAGCTTTTTATTCATTTTAAAATAAAAATAGATTGCCGGTTGTAAGGCAACCCTGTTTAAATTTTTTCTTTTCTGATTTTAATCAGTTGAAACAAAAAACAAACCTCAACTAGTAATGAGTGATTTATACATACATTTATTTATAGTTGAAGGTACACTTATGTTCACTGTTTTTGCACTATATTTTACTAAGCACTACAAAATATAAAACGATGTTACTCGTTCGACACCTCGTAGAGTTACGAATGTCAAAACCGAAAACGGATTTTTAAAAAATTTTATTTTCGTAACAAAATTTATTTTTGAGAACGTACAGGTATGGTAACAACTACAAAACAAAAAGCTCTTAATCTAATTAAATACTGGTATATATAGTCTTTCTATATGTCGTCACACATTGTATAATCCAGGGACGTAACTCCTCCACCCTTAGAAAGAAGGATATCCTTGGGATGTGCTTCTTTACAAAATTAATTCCGGGGTTTCTTCTTTTCTTCTTTCTTCTTGTTTTCTTTGACGCACATTTTTACAATATTTAGTTAAAAAATATAAAATTAAAATGAAAATTATTATATATATACAGATTGTCCAAAAACTTGTTTGTTTAAAATAAATTGAATTATTATCTTGCAAATTATATTTTTGTGTTTCTAACTTTTCTAAAATATCTTTAGTCTTTCTAAGGTTAATTGTATTAAGATTTATTGGTGAAAAATTTGAACTTTCATTTTGAAAAATATTAATAGAAGGAATAACTTTTGAAAGATTTATATGAGCAAAATGAGTTTTACTAAATTTTTCTGTTTGGAAGACTTCATTCTTGATTTTCACGGTACAATCTGGAACTGATTCTAAAATATAGCTTCCATGTATTGGTAAATTTTCTTTTGAATTTGGGCATTCGATAATAATTGCTAATTCTTCTTCTGGAACTGTAACTATCCATTTTCCGTCGCTAATTCTTGTGGATTCTATCTTCTTTATCTTTACTTCAAAATGTTCACATGATAATGCCTTCTTCTTAAAATTTATTAATTGGACTGCACAAGGGGCTTCTTCGGTTATGGTTAGTTTATTACTTCCTTTACATATGTACTGTTCTGAGTCTATTTCTGTGCATATATCTTCCATATAGATATAGCTAAATTCATTAAGTGCAAGGAAAGGTTTGTAAGGTAAATGAATAAGATAATTTGAGTTGTTCATAGGAATAGGAATAGGGAATAGTTGGTAATAATCATATATTTCCGATTCAACTAATGGAATCTCTAATACAAATGTTATTATAGAATTTACTGAATAGCTCTTAATATTTATTATTTTCTCGTACTGAATTATTTTTCCTAGTGTAGTATCAAAAGGCATTAATTTTGACTTTGTCTGAGATTTTGCTTTCTTAATTTCATTTAAAAGTTCAATTTTATTTACTATAGAATTGTGCAAGGTATTTATTTTAGCAAATGAGATTGCAGTTTCTACTTTCTCAAAGATATCATAAATTGTTTGATAAAGTAAAGTAATTTGATTTATTACTATAAAAATGACTGAATATGTGTATACACACTTTTTTCAAATAAAGCTAATTTATTCTCTATAGCTTCAATCTTTGATTTTAAAATCAATTGATTATGTGAAATATTATTGATAGCATTATTAAAAGTATTTATAAAATCTTGCAATAAAGATATTTGTCTTAGGGAATTTACTTTTAAGTTATTTTGATTATCTTTTAATTGTTTTATTTCGTTCTCTATTCTTTGTGCGTCTTCTTGGTCCATATTTCCTGTAATACATTTTATTATTGTTCCTAGAGGATTTAGAAGTCCTCTTTTTGTTCTCTTTTCTTCCTTATACAAAGGCGGATTAATTTGATATATCTGCTCTTCTATTTTATTTTGTAATGTAATTATAGGGATAAATGAGTTTTCTAATTCTGAATAATAACTTGTGTGTAGTCTTTGAGCTTCATTTTTCAATAAATAAAATTCTTGTATGACAGAAGTTAAATTGTAAATTTGTATAAATGTCCAGTGTGTAGAAATTATTTTAGAGGTACCTAATCTGAAAGGTAGGAGTCCTGGATATGAAGTTACATCTTCAAACTTGACTAAGTTGTCTCTTGCGTTGATATAGTTGACTGCTCCGAAGATTCCGACGATGAATCTGAAATATTAGGCAAAATTTTAGTTTCGTTTATGTGGACTATTATCTTCTTTTTATTCTTGGGATTTTCAATTTCTATTTTTCCATTTTCTAATATTTGTGTAAGTATATATGGTCCCGTATATTTTCTACTTAATTTTCCTCCGCGAGTTTCTGTTTTTCTATAAACTTGTGATCCTAAACGAGGATCCTTTGAGTTTCTTTCTTTATTTCTTTTTCCAATTACATTTTCTTTCAGTTTTTGATTTTCTTCTTGTATACTTGTATATAAAGCTTGAGTATTAGTTTGATGTGCATTAACATATTGAGTATAAGCTTGTGCTGGAATAAGTCTCATGGGATCTTTACTGTCTGTATGTCCCGATACTAATTCGAAAGGTGTATGGCCAGTTGCTGAATGTATAGTACTATTATAGGCAATAAGAGCATAAGGCATAATAGAAATATTATCTGCATCTTTATCTTTTTCTTTTAGTATTCTTAAGTGCTCAGTTAAAGTAGAATGGAATCTTTCTACTGGGGAATTGGATTCGTGATGATATGGAGTAGTAAAATGTATTTTTATTTGATGGGTCTTTAGTAATTCATCTACAACGTCATTTTTGAATTCTCCACCACTGTCTGCAACAATTTGCTTCGGTATTCCGAAAAATGAAAAGAAATGTACTAATTGTTGACATGCTGATATAGCTGTGCCAAAATATGGTAATGCTTGGCCATATTTTGAAAATTTATCTATAATTGTTAAAAATCTTTGATTGCCAACTTTATAAGTATCTATATGTATTATCTCAAAAGGCTTGGAGGGTGTGTGGGTTAATATTAAAGGTTCTTTATGTGGATTTCTATTATATTTGGATCTCTGGCATATTTCACATTCATTTATATATTTTTCTATGTCCTTTTTCATTGATTTCCAGTAGTAATTTAGTTTTAAAGCTCTAAGAGTCTCTGAAATTCCTCGATGATTTGTTTTTCCGTTGTGTTTATATTTTATTAGTTGATTTCTTTCTTCTGGTAATACATTGTTAACTAATTTTGTACATTCAATTAATTTTAATTTTGTAAAATATTTACGCCATACATTCTGAAATATTGGTCGTAATTCTTGAGATAAGAAATAAATGTATAAAGTATTTTTGCACGCATTTTCTTTTAGGAATTGGGTTACACTTTCTTCGTCGGCTGAAATAGTAGCTTTTATTATTTTATGTCCTTCAAAATTCTCGCATTCGCGTTTTAAATAATTTGCAAAAGGCGCTCTTTTAACGATAAGTTGATAGGCTTTATTGTTTAATATTTCATCTAACAATGAGAACCTATTTTCATTTGAAGATTCAGCACTATGAGCTGTGTCTGTGTCTGAGTTATCTATCTCAACGTTTTCATTGTTCTCATTTCCTGTTGATATAATTTATTTACTAGTGGGTTTTCTGTAACCTCATTGTTATCGAGAATTTGCAAAGTTTCATTTATTACATTTTCATCAACTATGTCTGGGTTAAATTCAGCTAAAAATTGGTCGATATCAAAATCTATGTCACCGGGATTATTTATATTTGATTCTGTTTCAATTGCATTAATATTTATTCGACTTAAAGAATCGGCAATATTCGTTTTACCGGGTTTATATTTTATAGTATAGTTAAATTCTTCTAATTTTAATCTCCATCTTAATAATTTGGAGTTGGGTTCCTTTAAATTAAATAACCATATAAGAGGTCTATGGTCGCATAAAATTTCAAAAGATCTGCCGTATAAATAAGGTCTAAATGTTTTACAAGCCCATACAATTGCTAAAAGTTCTTTTTCTATCGTAGAATATTTTTGTTCTGTTTGATTAAGAGTTCTTATCATTTGGTACTTTTCCTTGTGATAAAATTGCACCTAAGGCAATATTTGAAGCGTCTGTGGTTAATATAAATGGTTTTGAAAAATCTGGATATTTTAAAATAGGGGCATTAATTAAAAGTTCTTTAAGATGATTAAAAGATTTCTTAAATTCTGGAGTATGTATTACTTTTGCATGTTTCTTTAGACACATTGTTAATGGTTTAGCTATTTTAGCGAAATCTTGGATAAATCTTCTGTAATATCCCGCTAATCCTAAAAATGACTTTATTTCTTTTTGTGTAGTAGGAATAGGAAAGTTTTTGACTGCATTTATTTTATCTGGATTTGGTCGTACTCCGTCTTTTGTTATAACATGACCTAAATATGCCACTTCTGTTCGTAAAAATTCTGATTTATCTAGTTGTATTTTTAAATTAGATTTTCTTAGTCTTTCAAAAATTGCTTTCAGTCTTGTAACATGTTCTTGCAATGATGAGGAAAAAACAATTATATCATCTAAGTATATATAGCAAATTTCGTTTTGATATCCTCTTAATACATTATTCATAACTTTTTGAAAAGTAGCTGGGGCATTTTTCAATCCAAACGGCATACGTAAAAATTCATAATGTCCTGTCTCCGTGGAAAATGCTGTTTTTGGTACATCGGCTGGTTCCATTTCTATCTGATGGAAACCATTTGCTAAATCTAACGTAGTAAAATATTGAGCTCTTCCTAGACCATCTAGAATGTTATCTATTAATGGCAAGGGAAATTTATTTTCTATAGTATTTTCATTTAATTTGCGATAATCTATTACTATTCTATATTTCTTTTGGTTACTTGCATCCATTTTCTTCTCTATTACCCAGATGGGTGAATTAAAAGGCGAATTTGAGTCTTGTATTATTCCATTTTTTAACATATCATTTATTTGTCTACTAACTTCTTTTTTATAAACTTCTGGATATCTATAATTCTTTGTGTAAACCGGAGTATCATTAACTAAATCTATTTTATGCTTTATTTCATTCGTAAAACTAAGGGGCGTTCCGTCTATATAAAAAATATCGGTATGTTCATAACACAATTTACTTATGGCTTGGTATTCTTCGTCGTCGTTATGATTAAGTCTGAGTTTCTTGAAGTGTGAACTGGAAATGTTTCATCATTATACCTTTTTCTTCCATTATATCTTGTATATATTCTTCTTTTATTGTTATTATATCTTCTATACATTCTTCTTTTATTCCCGTTATACCTTCTTTCATTATTATTATATATTCTTCTATTATCAATATATCTTCTTTTCCTATTTTTATTATATCTTACATCATAATTATCATAAATTCTTTCATTATATCCTAAATTATTAGTATGTCCTTCTCTTACATTATTACTCGTTATTTTATGGTGAAATAAATTATTTGGAGAACGTCTATCATTTCTAAGGTTACTTCGTAAACTAAAGTTATTGGAACTTGTATCCATTGGCTCAGGTCGCATTGAATTTCTGCTTTGACTTTGGGTAGGAATAGATGACTGATATCTAGGTATATTTGGAAATTGTCTTGGAAATTGGTTACTATTATTATTATTAAAACCATTATTCGAAAAACTTGGACGATTTTGAAAATTATTATTTGGATTTCGGAAAAAATTATTATTTCTGTATTGACTAGAACTTTGGGAAGAATGTCGATTTTGAAAATTATTATAATTAGAAAAATTCTGATTTCGAGAAAAATTTCTATTTGGAAATGAAGAGTGTTGGGAATTAATATTTGAATTTCTATTAGAATTATTATAGGATCGAGAATTATTAAAATTTGAGGGTCTCGTATTATTACTTCGATTTTTGAAAGAGATAAAATTTTCTTCTTCTTTAGCGAAAGCCATTGCTTGCTCTATCGAATCAGGATTCTTTAATCTGACTACTAACTGCATGTGATAATTAAGGCCATTTATAAAAGTTTTAAGACAAAGATCTTCATATTGTTGAATTTTTAATATTTTTACATTTAATTGGTCATTAGACATATTAATTTTTGAACAAAGAATGCTTCTAGCATCTTGGATTCTTAAACCAAAATTTTGTGCATTTTCATTTCTTTCTGGTTTCATTGAAATAATATCTTGTACTAAACAATCAATTGATCTCTGATCAGAAAATGTTACTATAAGAGAATCTTTAACTTTTGCCCAAGAATCAAGTTCTGTTCTTGATGCAATAAGGTCTGCTGCTCTGTCAGTTAATTTACTTAAAACAGTATCAAATAGACAAACATTTATAGGATTATTTGCATCTCTATTACTATGATTATTTAAGAAATTTTCACATGATTTAATAAATCTATTTAATTGTTTCGGATTGCCATCAAAATTAGGAATATTATCAGCTTGATATTTAATTAATTGAAAATTAGGTTGAGTCATTTCGTTAAATGTTAAGTTTACTAAATGATCTAAAATATCCTCCACCGTGAATCAAAAAATATATAATATATAGGTAAAAATATGGATATTGGTAAAATAGGAAACACTTACATGAATATTTTCATTTTCTATAGACTTCAGACTATGTTTGTTCCTCCGTCTGCACCAATAGGATTCTGGACGATGCTTGTTCCTTCTCCCTGGTCTTGGCTTCTCCAATAGGTTGTGGACGATGCTTGTTCCTCACCCTGGACGTTTGGCTGTTACCGTACCCGAAAGCTGGATCTTTTCCGTTAATCTTTAAAAAGAAAAATTGTACGCGAAATTCGGCAAGGCTAACACGAACACTTGTACAACTTCGAAAAATCCGAATGACTGCGCCAGTTACGAATGTCAAAACCGAAAACGGATTTTTAAAAAATTTTATTTTCGTAACAAAATTTATTTTTGAGAACGTACAGGTATGGTAACAACTACAAAACAAAAAGCTCTTAATCTAATTAAACACTGGTATATATAGTCTTTCTATATGTCGCCACACATTGTATAATCCAGGGACGTAACTGTAGTGGAATCCACTCAAAAGATGCTAGTTTTTGTCAATTGATCGAGTTTTTAGTCATATTGAAAATTTTTTAAGGCAAAGACCAACTATTAAAAAAAATGGTATTAAAAATCTACAAAACAGTTTGCTTTCTAGGATTTAAGAGAGTTTTTATTCAAAAAGGAAAAAATACAGGCAACAACAAATTTAGATCCCAAGAGATGAAAAGTTCTTTTTAAAAAAACTATAAGGGTACTTGTACAAAGTAACGCTGCAATCTAACAATGAACTTATTGCTATTAAAGTTGATGTTAAACAAGATCATTTAGAGGTTACTTGTCTTCAGGAAAAATGTCCATGGTTTCTTTTTTCGTGATTCTTGATTGGTCCTTTTTGTGTATATTTGCCAAATGGTATAGACAAGGCAATTGATTGCTAAGACATATAAAGTTATGGTTAAAAAATTAAAAGATTGAAAATGAACACGAACTGTGTCTAGATTGTCTATTTTGTTTTCTTGATCTGCTAAAGCACTTAGCACATTATTTAATTTATCTAATTTTATCGAGTATATTTTTATTGGTTTAAAGTTTAGATCACTGACCGACGTTTTTAGTAACACTTCTAAATTTGGCAGTTCTATTTTAACAAAATTTGTAGTTTTTAGTTCAAATGTTTTTAAAACGTAATTGTCTATATGTATTTAGCACGCACTATTGAGTTCATTTAAGTAACTACCGTTTAATGGGATATTGTCCGAATTCTTATCGCATTTTTGAATACTGGTTGAATACTACCCTTTGTTTAGCGTTATAACTAAAGCTCGGGTTATAGGCAAAATGCCTTTTTTTGCCTATTTTGCCTATTATAAGTGTTTTTTGCACTTTTTGCCTTTTTTCGTAAATTCCGCCTATTTGTGCCTTTTTTAAAATTTCATGGTACTACCCATGATATTATTCTATTACTAAACCATTCTATAATAAAATTTTGGGTCAATAATAAAATATCAATGGTTTGTTTATATAATAGATTTCTAGGAAAATGTACCTGATCGAGACTTGAGGGTTAACTATTTGGAAATCCCTAAGCTTTATTAGTTTATTATCAGTTGTACAGTCGGTTACTGTATCAGAGTTTACTCACAAATTAGCAAATTGCTATATCCTAGTTTAGTTTTGTTGCGTATACCGAAAAGCAAAGAACACGTTTTAAAACGTTCAAGACAGTTGTGTGAAAAGATGACATCTAAATTAAGGCTATGGATCGCACCTTATTCGGAACTTTCTCTAGAAGGAGATGGAGCATTTTGTAAACCATGCGGCAAATCGGTAAGTTTTATTTTTTTTTTCTTTTTTTCTCGTCCCACAACATAACTAAATTCTAAAGCGGTTTTAGAATTCTAATTATTTTTTTTTAATTCTCAGATTTCAAGTAGAAAAAAGTACTTTATTGACCAGCATTGTGGAACCCCACTTCATAAACGTAATTTGGAAAAATTAAATTCCTCTAAGTTAGCCCAAACATCTCTGCGGGATAGTTTAAGCAGTTCAAAAAAAAAGGAGGAAGACGCATTTAAATTTGATTTATGCCAGATGATGATTGCATCCAACATTCCTCTATATAAAGTTAATAACCCTAGTTTTAAACGCTTTTTTGAAAAATATCTTAATAAATCCTTACCGGACGAGAGTACATTGAGAAAACATACTGTGGAAAAATGTTATGTGGAATGTATTTCAAAAATTAAGCACGAGTTGGAGGGCAATTTTTTGTATATTATCGTGGATGAAACGACAGATGTATGCGGCAGGTATATAGCTAATTTAATGATTGGAATTTTGAACGAAAACTTTGCGAGAAAACCTTATTTAGTTGCCGTTAAAGAATTGGAAAAAACAAACAATTTAACAATAAGTCGATTTATACAAGATAGTTTAACAAACCTCTTTTTACCCAACGCTATACCAGTGAATAAAATAGTTTTAATGCTTTCAGATGCTGCGGCATATATGTTAAAAGCTGCTGTTAATTTAAAAATTTTTTATCCTAATTTAATTCATTGCACTTGTGTAGCCCACGGGGTAAATAGAATTGCTGAAGAAATAAGAAATCTGTTTCCGTTGGTAAATAATTTTATAAATTTTATGAAAAAAGTTTTTGTAAAGGCTCCGTTGAGGGTGCAAATATATAAAGAAAGACTTCCCGGTGTCCCTTTGCCACCTAAACCAGTAATTACAAGGTGGGGAACCTGGCTCGAAGCAGTCTTTTTTTACTTTGAACACTGCAATGAAATAGAATTAGTTATGTCAGAATTTGATGATGATATTTCCGAAGCCATTCGAGAAGCAAAAAAAATATTAAAAAATCCCAAATTGAAACAGGAACTCGGTTATATCAATGACAATTATAAATTAATAGTTACCACAATTACCTTATTAGAAAAACAAGAGATAAATTTATGTGAGTCAGTAAAATTAATAGATAATTTAAAGACGAAAATTAAATCGGCACCTGGAAGTAACGGTCAATTAATTTTTAAAAAAATGAAATATGTTTTCGACAAGAATGAAGGTTTTTCGTTTTTATCTAATGTTGCTAAAGTTTTGAATGGGACATTTTCCGAGGAATTTCAAATTATGCCAGATTTATTATCCGCTCTGAAATATGCTCCAATTACATCTGTCGATGTCGAACGTTCGTTTTCAATGTACAAATTAATTTTAAGTGATCGAAGACATAGTTTTAAGACCGAAAATATTGAAAAACATTTAGTTGTTTCTATTAATGATAAAATTTTAAGTGGTTACAATGTTTAATTATTAATTAACAGTTATTTAGTTACTAGTTTATTTATACTAATGTTATGATTATGATGTGTACATATACTTGCCTTAAGTTAATATTACGTTAATTTACTTTGTACAATAAATAATAAGTTATATTCCTTTATTGCCTATATTTTGCCTAAATGTTAATATTCCTGCCTTTTTTAATAAAAATCTTTGCCTATATAGGCGCCTTTTTCTTCAATTTTTGTTGCCTATAAATCCGAGCTTTAGTTATAACAATCCACTTATTGTTTTCTAGTTTTTGAATTTTTATATTAATAATTTCTGTTGGCACTGTTTAACATTGATTTACAAACTTTGAATACTGTATAAGTTGAACTTCGCAAGAGGCTGTTGGTGTTACTTCAATTCACTGGTCATCGTAGCATAAATATTCTTCTTTTACCAATTTTTGACATTGAACGTTGGCAAGTGCATATTGGTATCGATTGGAAAGTAAAAACTTGGATTTTGATATAGTCATTGATCTCAGCAATAGGTAATTCAAGTACAAAAATTATTTTATTTGTTTTTCTTTATATAACTTTTTATCTTTATTATTTTTTTTTGAATAACAAAATATTTTGCAAAGATAATTTAAAGCAGAATTTGATATATTTAAGAAATTTACTGACGTTTAAAATTTCGAGAAATAGTTCATTTGGGTCGGCTATTGAACTATGAAAGGTATTTAGTTTTGAAAAGCTGATATTAACTTAGATTTTTTTTAATAGGTTGTAAATAATTTGGAAACTAGTGTAAAATTGCGATAGTCTTTCTAGTGCAAAATAATGAAATGTCTCATCTTTTTCTATGTTTATATCTTTAATTACGTTTTGAACTTCTGTTATTCGTAAACTTAAAATTAAATGGTTATGGGCTAAGATTTTTGTATTATTTTTAAAATTCTTTATTGAAGATCTTAATAAGGTGATTTGATTTTTAACTATAGTTTTAATATTATTTTGATTATTTCTTAGAGTTGATATAGCGTTGTCGTAACGTTTTGCATCGTTTTGGTCTAGGTTTCCGGTTATAAACTTTATTGCCGAACCTACACCATCAAATAAAGTTTTTTTAGTTCTGATATTCCAAAGGGGATTTAATTGTTTTAACTCACGATAAATTTTGTTTTCCAAAATTTAGATTAAATGATAGGAGTCTTGAAATTATTTATTAAAGCTTAGAATTTGAGAAGTATTTGAAAGGGTATTTATCATGGAATCATATTGATTTTGTAGAGTGTGTAATATTTATAATGTCATAAATATGTTTTAAAAGTCCAAACATTTGTCTGAATTCGAGCTGTGCCTGAATGAAGGCGTAAAAGTCCGGGATTGTCGTTTAAGTTATGGAATTTGGATGTGTCTCGTCTTGCGTTGACGTTTGTTGTCCAGAAGGTGAACCTGTAACGGGAGGTTTCTTTAGTTCTTTGATATGCATAATTTCTGTCTGGTTAATGTCTTTTTTATATTTAAGCCTTTGTCGTACAAGTTCCATTCGGTTTCTGTCATTTTGTAGTCCCTAAGTATGGATGATGTTTTTTGTTACGTTTTTATTTTGTGTTAGATTTTCATGTGCCTTTTTCGTAAACGTGTTTAAGTTGGTCTTTATGATTATTTATATATTTTAAATAGAAAATTTGAGAAAGAAATACTTTATTGGGGTTTCTAGAGTCTGTATGTCCAAAAGTCAATTCAAATGGGGTAACTTTTGTAGAACTGTGAATAGAATTATTGTAAGCTATAAGAGCATAGTCCATTAAATCATCTTCTTTAGGATATGTCTGTTTTAGAAGTCTTAAATACTCGAATCAAGTATAATGTATTCGTTCAGCTATTGAATCTGATTCATGGTGGCCAGGGGTAGTAAAGTGAACTTTGATTTTGTGTACTGCTAATAATTCTTTTATTACTTCGTTATTAAATTCTTTACCTTTGTCTACTACTATTAATTGGGGAATGTCGAAAGAAGTAAAGTATTTTATTAAGGATTTCGTAATATGAATTAAGTTTTTACCTGTACCCGATAAGCTTGGGCAAATTTAGTAAATGCGTCCGTCATAGTCAAATATTTGTTACCGTCATATATGTAAAAATATCTGTATGAACAATTTGAAAAGGTTTGCTGGCGGTTTCCGTAAGCATTAGCGGGACATAGGGGGTGTGTCTACCGTATTTATTTTTCTGACAAATGGAACATTCGTTAATGTAATCAGTAATAGATGTCTGCATACTTGTTCAGTAATAATGTTGACGTTATTTTTTCAAAAGTTTCGGTAATTCCTCTATGGTAAGTTTTTCCTTCATGGTAATTTTTTAATAAAATGATATGTTCTTCTTCGTTTGCTACTGTATTAATTAATCTAGTGCATTTAATTAGTTTCGGGTTATTTTGTTACAACGAGTAAACATTACCTTGCCTTATCGGTATATTATTAATTACGTTCTCGATTTCTACCAGTTTTACCAGTTTTATCTTACCATTTTGTGTGCTAAGGAAACAGCGATCATTATTGGACTATAATATAATTATATTCAACTGACGGAAAACTGCAGATACAGGTAACTGTTATATTCCTAATATTTTATCCACAGCGTCCTATTACGACGTCTGTTGCAATATTAAAAATTAAGTGAAGTGTTTTTGGTATCCAGAAACATTTACAAAAATGAAGTCAAATCAAAATCTCATAACTCCACAAGTCCACCCCACGAAATCATGTGTCGCTGCTACTTTATCTAAACCTCCACCACCTCCTACTTTTCCACGTAAGGAGCAAGCCATTTTAATGCACGCTATTCCAAATACTGTTTTATTTGACTATGTTAAAGATATAGCGGACATTGTTATCCCAAAACATATTACCTTTGCATCACGTATCCCAAAGAACCGCATATTTGTTTATCTTTCCTCGCCTATAGTTGTCAAGAACCTTTTAAAAACACATCAAAATATCTCTATCAATTCTACAGTAGTTTCCATCAGAAGACTTATCACCCCAGCTAAACGCCTTCTTATATCTAACGTATCTCCTTTAACTCCACATTCCATAATGGACAAAGCCCTTAAAGATATTGGATTACAGCTGGTCTCTCCTGTGTCATTTGTGAAATGTGGTGCACTCGGAGAAGGTTATGCACACATAATAAGCTTTCGAAGAGTAACGTGTATTATCCCCGATAAGGAGAACTTTTCAGTAGATAGTAACTTCGTTTTTACATATGAAAACACACCTTATAGAATATTTATTTCTACGGATAAATTGCATTGTTTTTTATGTAAAGAGGTTGGACATACCGCTGACTCATGTACCAATAATCCAACTACTTTTTCTCAAACTGAACTACTCCATCTAGAGCCCTCTACATCTGAAACTACTGATATAATTTCTGACGTAAGCCCTCCTGTCCAATTAGACCTAATTACCTCAAACTGCACAGAAACCCCTACTGAAATAGATACTGAAACTATACACCCATCAATTCTACCCACACAAGGACAAAAAAGAGCTATATCAACAGAGAGCAATTCTGATATTCCATTTCTATTATCTTCTGCAAGTACACCCAAACCAGCGTCTAACCAAATGCTTCCTCCGTTATCCACAAAAACAAACACTGTCTTCAAACCTCACAAGAAAAACAAAGAACTACAAAATCAGAAGACATAATCTAACAGCTAGTTCACTACAATCCGTAGCGGCCATTTATAAAAATAATCCATCTGGTCTAACTTTGACCGAGACTCAGTTTATTGCTTTCCTAGAAAATACACATGGTAATCCTAATCCACTTAATGAAGCTTTTGTTTTTACGTTAAATATTGAAGAACTCTTACACGACATAACAGTTCTCCATTCAGAAACTAAGCAAAGATCCCTTAAAAATCGACATACGAGACTTCAAAAGAAAATCAAAAGACAGCTAAACCCAGATGACTCTGATAATATCAGCGTCTCATCTGGACTCCTAACCGATGATGAAACCAATATCCTCCTCTCCCAACAGTGAGAACAACCATCTCAGTTACCCCTTCCCTCTTCAACTCAAGATTTACGTTTAATTTAATCCAATGGAACTGCGATGGGTTCTTTCCCGTATTGAACGAATCCAACAACTAGTGACAGAAAAACAACTTGATATCATATGTCTACAAGAAACAAACTCAAAAATATCTAAGTTTTCCAAACTAAAAAAGTTCGAAGGATACTATCGCCGTAACTACTTGGTGTCCAAATAAATTTACGATATGCAGTGTATACATTCCTCCCAACTACCCCCTTAAATAAATTGAAATTCTAAATCTTATCTATCAGCTCCCTCCTCCATATAGTCTAGTAGATGACTTCAATGCTCATAACTTTATGTGAGGGTCAAACCACACTAAAGGCAAAGGTAAAACCATAGAAAACGTTATCAATTGCACAGGCTCCTGTCTACTAAATACAGGCTCTAATACGCATTTGAACTTTTCCTCTGGCACATTTTCGGCTATAGATCTTAGTTTTAGTGACCCAAAAACACATACTTCACTAACTTGGAAAACTTCCGATGATCTATATGACAGCAACCACTTTCCAATATTTGTATCACCTGATATCTCCAACCATGAAAAAACTATAACCAGAAACTTCTGGCGGCTAAAAAATGCCGACTGGAAAGACTATACTTCACAAACAATAACACGTTACCTTCTCTATCCCTATCCGACAATATAAACAATAATCTATTATTAATCACAGATTCCATACTTAAAGCTGCAAATTTGCACAAAAATATTATTTCCCATAAAAGAAAAGCAGTACCTTGGTGGTATATAGAACAACATATATATAGAACAACAAAAATTAGCTCTTAAAAATTAACGTAAAAACAAAAATCTGGAGAATCTCATTGAACTAAAGAAAACCACAGCCAAAGCCCGATTTATTATGAAACAAAGTAAAAAAATTATCTTGGAGAGAATATGTATCTTCCATTAATTCAAGCACCAATCCGGCGGATCTTTGAAAAAGATTAAGCAAATCCAAAGAAACAACACCAACCTCAAAATCTCTAGTATTGCTGTAAATAACACTACAATCACTGACAATCAAGAAATCGGCGAAACCCTAGCAACGCACTTCGACACTTAATTCAAAAGTAAAATAGATACTTCCTTACGAAAACCATTACCTAAGGCCCCACCCTGTTCCATACGCGAAACAATAATGTACATTACACATCTTAATTCTCCCTTTGTTTTTGAAGAACTTGTATCAGTTATTCAAACCTGTAAAAAACAATGCCGCCGGTTCGGACGACATTCCTTACATATTTATCTAAACCTCTCTAACTATAGCCCACTCAAAATTCTTGAGATGTATAATTTAATCTGGTCATCTAACCAATTTCCCAAACAATGGCAAACCTCTATCGTAATACCCATTAAAAAGTCTAACTTAGATTGTTCCTTGGCCAACTCTTATAGGCCTATATCGCTTACTTGTACGATGTGCAAAATATTCGAAAAAATGGTTAATAAAAGAGTACTATGGTTCATTGAAAAACATAAGATATTTGCTAGTGAACAGTCTGGATTTCGTCGGAACCGTTCAACCCAAGACAACCTTGTAATCCTCCAAACTAATATATCAGAGGCCTTAAACAAAAGACACGAAGTCGTAGCTGCCATATTTGATATTATAGGTGCTTTTGACACTATAAGTAGGCAATGTATATTGAACAAACTTAACCTTCTTAATATTAATGGTAATATATTTAACTTCATACGAAATTTTCTATATTCTAGATCGTTCAGAGTCTCTGTCAACGGTATTTTATCTTCTACTCATACTCAAACTGATGTCGAACCTCAGGGATCGGTACTAAGCCCTACACTTTTTAATCTAGCAATACGTGATTTATGCTCTGGCCTCATTTTGCCTATTAAACAAATCATGTATGCTGATGATCCAGTAATTAACTGTCATGGACAAAACTCTTTCACCACCTCAAAGCTTATTCAAACTGCTGTGGACACACTTTTTAAAAAGCTAGTGGCATGGAGTTATCTTTATCCTATGTAAAATCTAAAATTATAAACTATAGTAGACGTCCCCCTTCTCAATCTTCACTTATTTTAATTAACAATGTCACTCTTCCTGTTGTTAAACAATGCAAAATTCTCGGATTAATGTTTGACTCACGAATAACTTGGAAGCAACATATATTTGCAATAAACAGAGAAACGTGCAAAAGACTAAACATAATAAAAACTCTATCACATCATTATTGGGGATCTGACGAAAACTCACTTCTCAAACTCACTCACAAAATATATATATATATATATATATATATATATATATATATATATATATATCCGCCTCCAAAACATATAAAAAACCTTTTATAAAAACCTTTTATAAAAAACCAATTTACAATACAGCCCTTCGTCTTTGTATTGGCGGTTTTCGATCTAGTCCTGTAGATAATCTTTATTGCGAAGCTAACGAACCTCCTGTATAAGACGAAAACAACTGCTACTCTCTTATGCAGCATCGGTATTAGCTAACTCCTCTAATCTTGTGTATCCCTTATTTGTAATGTCCACGTATAATTTACACAATACCAATTCCTTACCACCAATAAAACCTATTCCACCAATTTTAGCACAGATACTTAATAATATCTCTCTTACACATACCCTTCCTCTTTATCCCCCTCCATCTCCTCATTGGATCATGTCCACGCCAAAATTTAACACTTCGCTCACCAACCTCGATAAAAATAAACATGCGAAAGAGATCATTATAAATACATTTAAAGACATTATAAATACAAATAATTACGTCCTAGTATTGTACACGGATACCTCAAAAAATGACAGAGGAGTGGGCTGCTCTGCTACAACCTCTCATTCACTAATTAAGTTATCACTTATGTCAGCCATCAGCAGCGTTCATACTGGCAAATTATTTAGTATATTGCAAGCTTTTAACCATATATCTCCATCTAATAAGCAGGTTGTCATATGCACATCTCAATGTATCATGTGAATCTTTAGCATCAATAAATTTTGTAAAAAAATATATTTACCGATCATCCAATCGTCCAAAAGATCCTAGACTCTTACCAAATTATCTTGTCCCAAAACATAACACTTACCATAATTTGGTAAGTGTTATGTTCCTGCCATCTCATATTGGTATAGAAGGCAATTAAACTGCAGATCACTATGCTAAACTTCCTACAGCATCACCTAAAATCACCGATAAAATTCCAATTTATAAGGACCTAAAATCATATACTAAAAGAAGAAAGAGACTCCTTTGGCAGCAGCGTTGGAACTCTAACCGTTCGATCTTACACGAAATACAACCGTCAATAACCAATCAGTCTACATTTGACTATTCAGCCCTCTCAAGACAAGATCTCATTGTGATAAGATGACTTCGGATAGGACATTCAAAACTCACACACGGCTACCTAATGTCCTCTAGCATCCGTCCCTCCTGTCAAAGCTACCAATCATATGTGACAAGCAAACATATTCTCACTGACAATATGTTTGATTGTCAAATATATCAGAATATAATGCCATCCACCATACAACAAACAGACACTTACAAATATCTGGGACACGAAATCAAAATAAGCAGAGACAATCAAACACATGAAATACAGAGGCGAATAGGTCTAACATGGGCAGCATTTGGCAAATTAAGCCATATTCTAAAAAGTTCAATTCCCATGTGTCTCAAACGAAAGGTTTATAACCAATGTGTATTACCTGTACAAATTTATGGAGCAGAGACATTAACACTCACGCAAAAATCTGCGAATAAACTTAGAGTTACACAACGAGCCATGGAACGTGCAATGCTGAACGTGAGCCTTCGAGACCACATAACAAACCAACAAATTAGGCGAAGATCAGGAGTTCAAGACGTCATCGAAAGAACCACGACGCTTAAGTGGAACTGGGCAGGGCACTTAGCCAGAACACAAGATGGACGGTGGACAAGACGTATTATGGAATGGAGGCCCAGAAATTATAAAAGAAGCCGAGGACGACCACCGACTAGATGGACCGATGACATTAAACGTGTAGCGGGAAACTGGCTACAAGCGGCCCAGTGTAGAGAACACTGGAAAGAACTGAGGGAGGCCTATGTCCAGCAGTGGACGCGATTGGCTGATTGATGAATGCCATCAACATCCGGCCAAAAGATTACAATACAAACTCAAAAGTAAAGTACGAGATATCCTAAACAACCCTGACCAAATAAAAGCGGTGCTACAATTTCTTAGAGATGAACACATATATCAAAAAATATAATTAGATTTTAATTTAGACATTGTGTAACATGGTATTATCATTCCGTATTATTGTAACATATTCTTAATGTAACACTTAATGTTTGTGTAATGAAAACTCATGTTATAGTACCTATTATGGCCATAGTAGCCGAGCACGTTAAAGTTGAAATAAAAAAAAATTTAAAATCATTATACAGGTTGTGTTTACTGAAATATAAATAAAATGTATTGTACACTGTACAGGTCTATGTATGCCATAAAAAATTCAAAAATATATTTTTCATTATCAGTTTTAGGAATTTTAACTTAAATGTTTTTATGGTTTTGATAGGTTTCATTAGTTATATCGATTCCTGGGTAAACGTTTGGGTGCACTAAAAATTGGTGAAGTTTGTTATTTATTATTTCGTCTAAAATGGGTATTCCTTGATTCGTTGTTTCGTTTGCGGTTGAATATTGTTTAGATTCATCTGAGGTTTCGTCTTCTGTATCTATTTTGTCTGGAGGTATTCTTACATCAGAAATAATGTTAATTTGTCTTGAGTCGATATTGTTACCTATTAAAGGTTGTGGGTCTGATGGATTCTCTGCAAAATTTTGGAGGTATTTTAAAATATCTTCGTCTGAGTCTCCAAGATTATTTTCTATTGATTTATCTTCTAATGCGTTAATTGTAATGCGAGATAAACAGTCTGTGTTTTCCTTTTTTATAAAGAATTTTGTAATCGTATTCTTCTAGTTTTAGACGCCATTGTATTAATTTTGATTTTGGCTCTTTTAGACTAAAAATCGAAGATAATAGTTTGTGATCGGTGTAAATGTGAAATTTTCTTTCGTAAAGGTATGGTCTAAAATATTTACAGGCCCATACATTATTGCTAGTAGCTCCTTTTCTATAGTTGAATAATTTGTCTCTGATTTATTTAGTGTTCTTGAGACGTATGCAATGGGTTGATCATTTGGAACATTTCCTTGTGATAATACAGCTCCAATTGCAAAATTGATAATATCTGTCGTTAAAATAAATGGTTGGGAAAATTTGGATATTGTAAAATAGGGTCATTTGTTACGATTTGTTTACAAGTTTCAAAAAAATAAATAAAATCTTTATCGTAATTTACTTTAGAATCTTTTTTCAAACATTTGGTCATCGATTTGGGGACTTGGCATCGCGGCTTGAATCCGAACGATACTGTCAACATACGCTCCGTATTAAAATATAAATTTTGTGTAACAAAGTGAAAAATAAACTAATACAAATAGACTACAGTGAATTCAGACCGACGGCTGTTCTTCCGATAAAAATATTTCGTCAAAATTCAGCAGATATCAGTGAGTAAGCATTGCAAAAAGCACAATAACCTCTTTAAACAATTAATAAACAATAGACAAAAACATCCCGATAAGAGCTGAAGTGCTGTCTGAAATAAAAGCGACGTTGCTGGCTATTGAAAAATTTCTGCATTAAAGCCGAATCATTATTACGAAAATCCAAATCTGAGTATAACTCCAAAGTGCTGAGAAGGGTTGAAGCTCCGGCAAGTCGATTGGGCGGACACCCTTACCGCGGTACAATGGAGCAAATACTAGAAAAATTAGAGAAAATCGACGAAAGAAATGTAAGAATCGAAAGCAAAATAGATAAAATGCAAGTAGACCTGGATAAATTAAATAAAGGAAACGAACAGTTGAAGGCAGATAACAAAACAATGAGAACTAAAATCACAGAACAAGAAGTTAGAATCGAAATACTGGAAAGACAAGCTAGAAGAAAAAACATAGTAATACAAGGGGTTGAAGAAAACCAAACAGAAAGCGAACAAGAGATGATAAATAAGATAAAGGGGATAATGAAAAAAATCGGCGTACAAATAAACCTAGATGAAGTACTGGTAGAGATGAGAAAAATAGGCAGACAAGGTGATCCCCAAAATGTACCCAGACCCATCATATTAGAAATGACAAAGGAAGCTATGAGAATGGAAATTTTGAAGGCTGCTAAAAACCTAAGAGGAACTAAAATATATATCAATGAGGAATTCCCGAAGAAAATACTACAAGAAAGGAAGCATCTTCTCCAGTACATGAAAATGGTAAGCCAGGAAGGACACACAGCCGCATTAAAATATAACAAATTATGGATAAATGGTGAACCGTTCTCACTGGAGCAACTAGAAGGCATAGATGTAAATTACTGGAAGAAACCTGAAGAGAAGAAGGGTAACGCTAGGACAATAAACGACAGATCTCCCATATCTAATAATATAGATCCAAGAGGAAAATTGATGAAAATGGCTTCAAAAAACTAACAAAAAATATAACAAAAGACAGCGACAGTATAACGGAGTTGGCAATGAATACGGACATGAAACTGTTTTGTAAAAAAAGACGCAAAAACAAAACAAAACAAAATAAAGCAAAAAACAAAAATAGAAAAATAAGAATAGGAACGTGGAATATCAAAACACTTCTAAGACCAGGCAAAATGGAAGAGTTGGCAGAGGAAATGATAAAATACAAGATGGAAATACTAGCGCTACAAGAAATAAAGTGGGCAGGAGAAGGGATGATTGCTAGAAGAAATTACACAATGTACTACGCAGGAGAAAGCAAACAGGGGCGCAATGGAACTGCCTTTTTAGTTAGTAACAGCGTAAGAGACAAGTTTATTAACTTTAAAGCGGTTGATGGAAGAATATCATATATTAGAATGAAAAATAAACAAGCAAATTTAACATTTGTTAACATATATGCCCCTACTAAGAATGCTCCTGAAGAAGAAAAGAATGAATTCTATGATAAACTTGAAGAATTGTACGAAGAAATACCAAAGAACGACATACTAATGCTATTATGAGACTTCAACGCAAAGATAGGGAAAGAAGACACGAACAGAGAAATCGCAGGAAAAGAAACAATCCATCAAAATACGAATAACAATGGCAGGAGAATATGTAATCCAGCAGCAGCAACCAATACTTTTATTATTAGCACTCAATTCAAGCACAAAAAAGAGCACAAAGTAACGTGGCTAATACCTGGAACTATAGATGGAAAGACATTAAGCTACATCCTAATCTCAAAAAAATAAAGAACAATTTTTCAGAATGTAAGGTCTTACAGGGGAGCCAATGCTGATTCGGATCACATTTTGGTGATAGGCGATATGAAATTGAAGATACTTAAAGATAAAAACGACAGAAAGAAAAGAAAGAGGTGGAATCGGTCGAAACTAAATACAGATAATGCAAACAGAAAATTCTGCACTAAATTGGAAGAAAAACTACTAGTCCTAAAACCATCGAACATAGATAAAACATGGGAAGACATAAAAGATAGTATCTTAACAACAGCAGAGGAGGCGATAGGACTAATGGAAAACAATAAAAGAAAGGATTGGTATGATGAAGAATGCGAGCAAGCTAGTAAAGACAAGGACAAAGCAAGACACAGGTGGGTGGCCACAGGGAAACAAGAAGATCTTCTTCACTATAAAGAGAAGAAGAAAGAGTCAGACAAATGCTGCAAAAGAAAAAAGAAGAAATGGATCGAAGAATTACTGCAGGAACTCGAAGCCAATAGTAATGACAATGCAAGACTATACAAATACATAAAATCACAGAGAAAAAAAGAGATACCAGCAAATATTGGAAAAATAGAATGGGAAACACACTATAGAGAACTGTTTAAAAAGAAAGACGATGCTGAAATCGCAGAAAATGAAGAACAAACAGAAAATAGGAATGGAGAACAATCAGAGCCTCCCTCATACAGCGAACTATTGACGACTATAAACAGATTAAAGACAAGAAAAGCAGCAGGACCAGACGGTATTATAAATGAGTTCTTTAAGAATGGGGGAGAGGAACTAGCCCACAGAATCCACAACCTAATAGAACGAATATGGGAAGAAGAAAGCATGCCGAACGACTGGAGTTGTGGTCTGATAACACCAACCCCTAAAAAAGGCGACAAGACAAAATGCACTAACTACAGGGGAATCACGTTATTAAATACAATATACAAAATATTAACTAATTTGATCAGACAAAGAATAGAAAAAGAAACTAGAACAAAAATAGGTGAATACCAACATGGATTCAGAGAAGGTAAGTCAAAAATAGATGCAATACACATTGTAACGCAAATAGTCGAAAAAAGTTACGAGCACGGAATAGATCTACATATACTGTTTATTGACTACAAGCAAGCTTTGGGCAGTGTAACAAGGGAGGAGCTAATTAAGGATATGAATCAATTAGGCATCCAAGAAAAATTAATAAGTCTCACGAAAATGACGATGAAGGAATCCAAGGCACGAATCTTAACAAAGAAAGGCCCGTCAGATGAAGAACAAATGGAGGTAGGTGTCAGACAGGGAGACTCCCTGTCAACAACATTATTTAACATTGCCATAGAGGGAGCAGTAAGAGCAGCCAAAATTATGGGAACGATTATCGAATCTTCAGCCCAACTGATTGCGTATGCAGACGATATTGCACTGGTTACTAGAGATTTAAAAACCATGCAGAACATAATATTAATACTAGATAAAGAAGCAAAGAAGAGAGGGCTAGTAATAAACCAAAGCAAAACGAAATACCTCAAGTGTTCAAGAGAGAATATGAACATAGAGAAAGAAATTAAGCTTGGTGCATATACATTTGAAAGAGTACACCGTTTCAAATACCTGGGAGTGATGGTAAATGATAGAAATGATAGAACAGATGAAATAAATGAACGCAACCTACTGGGTAATAAAACCTACTGGAACTACCAAAAATTCCTGCAAGAAAAACACATTAGTAAGAAAACCAAATTAAAAATTTACAAGACTGCAATCAGGCCAGTGATCACCTATGGTGCAGAGACGATGTGCCTAACACAAAAAGATGAAATGAGGTTAGAAATCTTAGAGAGAAAGATAATTTGACGAATAATGGGTCCAGTGAGGATAAGTGTAGGCGAATTTAGAAGATTAATCAATGAAGAAATTAAAGAAGTCATCGAGGGTGAAGACATAATCAAGTTCGTTAAGACGCAAAGGCTCAGGTGGCTGGGGCACACAGAAAGAGCTAACCCAGACTCTACGCTAAAGCGAATAACTGGATGGAGACCAACAACAAAGAGACCAAAGGGGAGACCCAAAACAAGATGGAGAGATCAAGTCTTAGGAGACCTAAAGAAGCTGAGAATCTACAATTGGAAGGAGAGCTGTAAGGATCGGAAAGAATGGAGGAAAATTGTAGACAGGGCCAAGTCATACACGCTACCTATAGTAATAAAAAGAACAACAGCGGACTGATTCTCCGCAATAAATGAATCAGAGAGCCCAAAAGGGCGGCAAACACTCCGCCAGGAATGAATAAGCCATGATGATGATGATGGTCATCGGTTTAGAAATTTTTTTCAAAATCTTTTATAAATCGTCTATAGTTACCTAGTAATCCTAAAACGATTTTTATTTCAGTTTGGGTTTTTGGAATGGGAAATCTTTTTATGGCGGCGTTTTTATCAGGGTTTGGTTTTACGCCTTGAGGGGTAATTACATGTCCTAAATACATAAGTGTTTTTTGTAAAAATTCTGACTTGTCTAATTGTACTTTTAAGTTACTATTTCTGAGTCTTTCGAAAAATATTTTTAATTTTTCAAGGTGCTCTTGTAAAGATGTACTGTAAATTAAAATATCATCTAATTATACGATACATGTTTTGTCTGTTAATCCTCTTAAATCATTATCAAAAACTCTTTGAAAAGTCGAGGGTGCATTTTTCAAACCAAAAGGCATTCTTTTAAATTGAAAGTGACCTTGTCGTGTACTAAAGGCTGTTTTTTTAACATCTTGTGAGTCTACTTCTATTTAGTGGAAGCCACTTGCAAGATCTGGTGTCGAAAAGTAATTTGCTCTTCCTAATTTATCTAAAATTTCTGTTATGTTTCGTAATGGGTATTTATTATCTAAGGTTCTATCGCTTAACTTTCTATAAATCCATTACTAGACGTCATTTTCTTTTTGCTGTATCATCTTGTTTATTCGGGACCACCCAAATGGGACTCGAAAACGGGGAATTGCTATCTTCTAATATACCTTCTGCTAACATCTTATTTATTTGGGATTTAACTTCTTCTCGGTGAACTTCCGGAAAACAATATGATTTGATATATATTGCTGAATCATCAGTTAGTTTAATTTTATGTTTAATACTATAAGTAAAACTTAAGGGTATTCCTTCGTAGTAAAATATGTCTCTATATTGGAAACAAAACTTTTTTAGTAATTCTCTTTCATCTTTATTGCAAAGATTTATCCTCATATTTTTTAAATTTCTCTTTAACGTGTTATCGTCATTAATAGATGATTCTTCATCAGTTTTCATCTTTCTTATAAAATTAATGTTTATTGTATTAAAGGGTTCTGTAATACTTTAACGTTGTCTTATATTTGGTTATATTCGTAATAGTGGTTATAGCAAAATTATTTTGTACATTAACTACTGCTTTATGCATTTCGGTTCCTTTACCGAAATTCTTATATTCTAGTATACCAAATCATACATTTAATTTTACCGGTATTTTAACTATTTGCTTAGTATCTAGGAATTCTAGGAATTATTGTATGATTAAAAGTTGATTTGGGATATAATATATTCTTATTACTGGATTAAAAAATTATGGGTATCGTTACATAAGGCGTTTTCATTTGTCGCGTGTTGACATTAATTGAAGCTTTTAATTTTTGTAATAAATCTATACCAATTAATCCATCAAAATTTTCGCTAAACTTAAAAACATAAAACTTATTATATTGATTTACTTTAAAAATGTTTAAAGCTGGAATATGAATTATTCCATTGTGCGTAGGAATTCCGTGAGCCGTCTGTATATTAAAATTTTCGTAAGAAATAAAATTTTTATAAAATTTATGCGCTATCTGTGGAGATATCAAACTTTTGGAAGAACTTGTATCTAATAAAAATCTGACATTGAGTTCAGGAATAATAATTATGTGGTAAATCTGCTATCGTTGTATTTAAATATATTATGTCGGATTGTAATTTTCTTGGCTCATGCAAAAATTGGTGTTTTCATTATTTGTCTCATTTGGAGTGCGATAAGGACTGCATTGAGTTTCATAATTGTTTCATAATCGTAAGGCGGTAATGAATAGGGTAATGAACTTTGAGTTGGGTGTTCGTAATCAGTGGAAATATTATTTTCAAAGGGTTTTCTAATTGTATTTGATCGTTATTAATTTGTTGATTAAATAATTGCGTGGAGGTAGAATGTGGTCTAGATCTTAAAAAAGTATTTTGTGAATTTGTATGCATCGGTTCTGTCTAGTATTTATTTTGATTTTGGGGTTGATTATTAATATTTCTTTGTTGAAAATCAGGATTATTATTATTGAAGTTCCTTAGACAACAATTAGGATTATTATTGTCGAAATTTCTTGGATTGAAGTTAGAACTATAATTATTGAAATTTAGGAAGTGATTTTGTTGTGGTTGAGAAGTATTGTTAGGATTAAAATTATTATTTTGGTATTGCAGTCTGATGTTTTAATATTGGTAAGGTGGTTATTAGGGCGATATTAGATCATTTTAGGGTGATTTTTTCGAAAATTATTTCTAGGAATAAAAGTTTGAGTCGAATTGTTGTAACGAATATAGAAAATTCTCTTCTTTGGTAACGAAACTCATAGCTTTCTCTAAACTGTCTGGGTTTCTCAATCTTATATTTGTTTGTAACATTAAGGGTACGCCTCTAATGTAAGTTTTTAAACATAAGTCATCGTAACTTTGTATTCTAATTAATTTCTCTTGTGATTTAATATTAAGCGTATTTAATTTATGTGCTAGTAACTACGTGTTTCTTGGCATCGCATGCCATAATTATAAGGGATTTCATTCTTCAAAGGTCTCAACTTTATCAGGTCTTGGATAAATCAATCGAGATCTCTGGTCTCTAAAACTAAGATTAAGAGCATCTTTTATGAGTTGCCATGAGAGAGACTGGACTTTACTAGAGAGAGCTAAAAGTTAGCCAACGACTCTTTAGTAAAGTCCATCTCCAACAATTAAAATATTTTGGGCATGTTATGAGATCAAACACAGAAAACATGGAAAGACTCATAATACAAGGAAAGGTAGAAGGATAAAGATTACGAGGAAGATCCCCAACAAGATGGATAGATCAAATTACAGGAATATGCCAAAGACCTATGCATGAATTAAAAGAAATGACCAGAGACAGAGATCTCTGGAGATGGACAATACACGATATCACGTCGACCACTACACTCCCCCTGGGGGTTCAGGATTGAAGAGAGAGATGTATTTAATTCTGTCCTAGAGCCTATTAACATTTGAGCTCTTCCATTTTATTTACCTAATATAGCTCGAAGTAAAAATGCATTTAAGGTGCCGTCTATTTGGCGAGCAAAACTAGTTATAAAATTTTCACAATTTTCTATAAAAATGGTTAAGGTATGTGGATTACCATTGTATGCTGGGATAGAATCTAAGTGAAGTTTTAACAATTGGTAGTTGTTTTGAGCCATTTCGTTACTTTTATAGCTATTTGGTTCTAAAATTAAATTTAATTCTGCTACAAGGCTACTTAAATCTAATTTACCATTAGTTTGTGACTAAAAACTACGTGAAACCGTTCGATTTTTGTAACGTTTAGCGACATTGTAACTCCTTAAAAATCCTACTGACTGGGCCAGTGAAGTTTCTATGTCCAAGAACGATAGTTTTTAAAAAGAACTTTATTGACAAGGGACTACTTAATACAGTAAAATGCAAAATAAAAGTGACGCTATTTAATACAAAAGTAAATTTATAAGCACGATGACGCAGAGGTGTGGCATGATGACGCTGTCCTTTTATTATAGGTGAATTAGCAGTTGTGGATTCTTAACTTAACTGTATATATATATATATATATATATATATATATATATATATATATATATATATATATAAAGTAGTTAGGTATTATTGACTGACACGTTATGTAAAATAAAGTTTTATTTTAAGATTGTAGTCATTAATAGGGCAGGATAAGTAAAACTATTTGTTCTTCTATCAAGCTTTAAATTTATTCGTTTCTTCAGGATATTCTAAAATATGGTATTAGTAAATACGATAAAATTAGAATTAAAAAAACATTGTATAAAAATAGTATAAAAACAACTTACAACATGAGGTTAATCTATTAAATTTTTAAATTCACAAAAAATTAAAACTTAGCTTATTTAAAGTATATATTTATATAAGTTCAATATTTTAATTTTATTTAATTTTGTAGAAATTCATTTTAAATTTAAATTAAAATTTTCTAATATTGGATTTCCTGACTAAATTCAAAAAAATTTAATATTCCTATTTGGCTCCACTTACGTAACCATAATAACAATCGAGAGCTAGTTATCAACAATAAAAAATATAATAAACAGAAACGAGCGTCTTTCTGACATAAATCAAACAATAAAATAATAATCATTGTGAACATGAATTTCTACAAAATTAAATAAAATTAGAATATTGTACTTATATAAATATAAGTTAAGTTTTAATGTTTTGTGAATTTAAAAATTTAATGGATTAACCTCATGTTGTAAGTTTTTATACTATTTATTTAGTGTTTTTTAATTCTAATTTTATTATATTTATATTTTAGCATATCCTGAAGAAGCAAATAAATTTTGCGAAAACTTGATAAAAGTACAAAGAGTTCTACTTATCCTGCCCTATTAAAACTTTATTATATATATATATATATATATATATATATATATATATATATATATATATATATATATATATATATATATATATTTAATATATTGTCGCCTCAAAGCAACAGTACGATATGTCAAATAATGTAGTTTCGAGAAAAACGCAAATATTTTTTACGAAACTTCATTACTTAATAACTTTTTTACTTTTTTATATTTGAATGAATTTACATGGAATTTTATTTGAGTATAGGAACTTTACAGGCTTTACATAAGGCTTTAAATAAATAAAAAAATTAAAAATAATTGGAAAAAAGTTACTTGTCCTACTGTTGCCCTAAAAGTTAATCTGTTTTTTAACGATATCCGTAAATATGTGTTCTATAAACTTCAATTGTATTAAAGTTTTTTTTAAATTTTACACATTTTATTAAAAAAGACAAAACAATTTTGTTTATGTGTAGATTCTACACTTTAAATTATTACGATTTAAGCCAAATTTCTTTAATAAAATGTTGATATTAAGAAAGTTACAGGGTGTTAAATTGGAAATTTAAAATTTTAATTTTCGCTATAACTTTCATGTTTGTGAACAGTTATGTATAAAAATTCATAACCGGGTACTATTGAACATCAGACACTATTGATTATGGTTACATTCAATGGTAATCTTCAGTAACAGAACCCTATCTTTATATATAAAAATCTATTGGCACTGTGTTTGTCCAAACTAATGTTTAATTATCACTGAACCGATTGCAGTAAAATGTTGTGAAAGTTTATTTGTTGATCCAACTTAGGAGATAGGATATTTTTTTGTCTCGATGAATATCCCTTATTTTTTCTAATTGTAAATTTAAAATGTTTTAGACGCCTTCACCTCTATAATTTTAGTTCATTTTATCCATGTAGTTATAAAATATCATAAAATGATGTTTAACAACCTACTTTTATATGTTTATAACTATTTTTATAATAAATCGAGAACAATTAAATTGATTTTGCCAATTTTGGCCAATGGGGTCTACACATGATGAAATTATAAAAAAATATTAGAAGCAAAGCTTTATTTTCCCATACAAACGGTTAGCTCTTGTCCTGCTTTTACTTTAATTGTGTTATTTTGGTAGATATTTTCGATCGTTTTGATTATTTTTGGAGAGTTTTCTCTTGCGTACAATAACTGGATAATGCCCTTTAATTTGACCTGGTTAAATATCTTCTTAAGCTCCACGAAACATAGATATGCCAGTTTTTTTGTATACTGATGATTTCTCTTGCACTTGCCTCATTATAAATAAAGCTTCGGTGCACGATCTTCCCAAAGTAAAACCTTGTTACCCTTCTGGTAGTGTTATAATTTCATTCAGTTTATTTGATATCACTTTGGTTATTAATTTTAGTGTTGTATTTAATAAATTATTTCTTTTGTAATTTTCCGGGTCCAATTTTTCTCCGTTTTTTGAAGTTTTCTCCGTTTTAGGATGCTTGATCTCCATTCTTGAGGAATTCTGTTTTGTTCTTACGATTCTTTTTGGGTTAGTTTTAATAGTTATGTTGTCAGATCTACTTCTCCATACTTTAGAAGTTTGTTCTTTTGTCGTTTCCTGGAAATTTTTGATGCTTTAATTTCCTTAATGCTTCCTTTACCTTTTCCTTCTCAATATGTATTTGTTCGTTTATGATCACGTCTGGTGTTCGTGGTTCATTATCGTCATATTTAACAAATAGGGATCGAAATTAGTCCACCCATATTTTTCTTGAAAGCTTTTCATTTTTTTTCTTTATCCTCTAATAATTTTCCATATTGCTTTTTATATTCGTAGGAGTCGTGTTCCATCTGCTCTGAAAAGCTCTGCCAGTGTTACCTTTTTATTTGTCTAACTAAAATATTTGTTTCATTACTGATTCGTTTATAGTGGTAATATGCCTGTTGTGTTTTTTTTTGTTCTGTAATGTAAAAAGCCTTTCTTCTTGTATTTTCATTTTTTCTTCACCTGCTCTCTAAACCATGCTGTTTTCTTTTTTATATTAGTGTTCGTTACTTTCTTCTCTCCAGTTGATTCTATTGCTGCGCTAGTTATGTTATTTTGAGCTTTTCCCAGCGTTCCTTGATACTATGGTTTTCTAATATTTTATTCCCATGTGTTAACTTGACTGTTAAAATTCGATAGGTTTTTATCAGGTGTCTTATCGACAGAAATTAAAATGAGATAAAGAGAGCAGATTTGGTACTCAATTTTTACATTTTGTCGTCAATAGCAAAAATCGTTAAAAAAGAAAAGTTTGAAGAACTGTATCTTGCTTAAAATAGATCCAGATCTTTCTATTTATTGTACCGTCTAAAACTGCGTAAAAGAGAGTTAAAAACCAATTTTTGCGGAAAAAATAGGAAAAGAAGACCAAAACTGGTGTGGGAAAATCGCGTATCTGTTATTGTGAATCCTAAAGACTTCTACCAAATTTAATTTTAAAGAGAAAAGATAACTTTTTTTTCTGTAAGCAATGCCTATACCTGTACTCTTGTTCTTTGCTTGGTTTTTTGAATATAGTTTTGTCAAAAAAAATGTTTTGTCCTGGTATAGTTTTATGTATTATTTATTCATGCTTTTATATTTTACTATTTTTATGAAGAATAAAATTATTAAAAAGCTTGTAAGGCGGACCTATTAAGAGTGAACGTGTACGTATCGCTCTGTAAATTACTGTCGATTTTCGCAATTTATTACTGTAAATACAAGTTTTTTACTATTATTTAATTATAAATAGTGATAAACAAACAGTTGTGTATCGATTGGTGATATTTTGTTCATTGCTGCATGCAGCGTGTTCCAGGCAACAAGCATGTATTGCAATATTTATAAACAATTATCTAGTTTTTTTTGTTTTCAACCTACTGATAAGAAAGCAATTAATTCTGCCAAGAGCTCTACGCTTTTGGCAATATAGACAGCAAATTTTACAATATGATTTATTGTTGTTTGCGGATATTTCAGAAGAAATAGATATATTAATCTTAATCACTGCGTTGCTTTTGACTACAAAAGCAACTAAATTATGAATAGTAAATCTACAGTTAATACCACAGCAATGCCTTTATCCAGTAACACTGAATCTTCAACACGTACATCCTACGTAGTTGCCATGAAATCTAGACCTAGGCCTTTCTTCCCTAAAAACGAGCAAACAATTATTTACCACTCAGAAGAAAATCTAAAACTATTCGATTATGCAAAATCCACTGGGGATATTGTTGGACCTAAAATTATAATATTTGCATCTCGAATCTCAAACAACCGGATCTGCATACACTTAAGTAAAGTTGAGCTTGTTGACCAGCTTATTTCCAATAATCCTATTATTAAAATAAACGGTTTATACATACCTATTACGAGATTAGTTACTCCAGCAAAACGTATAATAATTTCGAATGTATGTCCCTCAATTCTCCATGATCTCGTTGAAAATGCTATAAACGACCTTAGTTTAAAACTAGCTTCTCCCGTATCTTTCTTAAAACCTAGATTTCAAGGAGATGAATATAGCCATATCCTTTCATTTCGAAAACAAGTGTACATAATTTCACCTACTGAAAATTATGAGCTTCAGACCTCCTAGTTATCGAATTTGATTCCACACCATACCGTATATTTCTATCTACTGATAGAATGGAATGCTTTATTTGTAAGCAAGCTGGCCATATAGCTGCAAATTGTACAAACTACCAAAACATCAATGTTCCTCAATCTGCCGATGAACAACCATCGGCAACAAAAACCTCATCAACCTTAGAACAAATGCCCCCACGAACCCATACAAGGACAAAAAGGTCACTTTCTAGCCCGCTTACCTAACCCCCACTCGCTTGACCAACTTGTATCTACTCCTCAAATTGAAAATTCGCCATTGATGCATACTCCTAAAGACCTTCAGGAAAAAGCACAAAACACGTAAAGAAAAAGTTAAAAATGGATCCTGCAGATAAGTCCAAAATATCAGATGAATCAAAGCAAGTAATCAAAGATCTCTACACCAACAGCCCACAAAGCTTGTCTACTTCACCAGATAATCTCATAGCCTTTCTTGAAAACGCCCCATCAAGTAGTAACCTCACAATAGAAGCCCAGCAAATTACTTCTGACATCAATTTACTTTTATCTGACATGTATACAATTTACCCACATCTAACCACCAGATCACTAAAAAATAAGTTCACAAGAATATCAAAAAAGCTCAAACAGGAATTACTTTCAGAATTAGACAACACACACAGCCTAGTGTCACAAACATCTTTCGACACTTCTGACGATGGTGACACCGAACATTCCCAACACTCCGAAAAATCCAATCATTAATACTTTTCACACTTATTCAATGGAACTGTGATATATTCTTTTGCCGCTTAGAAAGAATCCAACAACTAATCAGAGACACCAATTCAAACATAATATGCCTACAAGAAACCAATTTTAAACAAAATCAAAATATTGTTCTTAAGAGCTATGCAGGATATCATCAAGTAAGAAGAGAATGCCTCAGAGCAAGTGGAGGAACCTTAATTTATGTCAAAAAAGATGTCTATTCAACACATCTGGTAGACTTAATTTTTCAACTTCCAGCACTATTTCTAATCGTTGGAGACTTTAACGCCCACAATACTGCATGGGGTTCGCAAACCACGTACGGCAGAGGAAAAGTTGTAGAGAACGTAATAAACATTCGATAAACACATCGACACTTGTTTTCTAAATAATGGTTCTAACACTCATTTCAATATTTCAACAGGAAGTTTCTCAGCAATTGACCTAAGCCTATGCGACTCCAAAATATATCCTTCTCTAACATGGAATGTTGTAGATGATCTATATGATAGTAACCATTTTCCCATCCCCATACCAAATAATGAAAAAAAATCACCAGGAACAGCAATAAAGTGGAAGATTTCTAATGCCGACTGGGCAAGTTTCAGAACTAAAATTGACCGTCAAATGGAACAAATTTTCTTCTCTGGAAATATAGATACTAATTTTAACAAATGTATTATCTCCTCTGCTGATATTTACGTAGGAAAAAGTATAATAACTTCTACAAGAAAATTAACACCTTGGTGGAATGAACGTTGTGGAACTGCTGTAAAAGAATACAAAACTGCTCTTCATAAGTACCGCCGAAACAGAAGTGACGAAAATCTCGTATGTTTTAAAAAAACTTAGAGCCAAGGCTATCTTAAAACAAAGTAAGAAATACCCATGGAGGAACTAAATTTCCACTTTAACTGCTAATACTGCCTCTTCTGAAGTCTGGAAGAAAATTAATCAAATGCTGGGAAAAATACGCACACAAGCATTCCAGCACACAAGAATGCACCCAAAGAAACAAATCCTCCGGTTCAGTATCCTTCCCAATCTTTTAAATTTGACTCTACTCTCTTAAACACTCCGTTTACACTACAAGAACTTTTAAATATTCTTTAAAATATTATTTAAGAAACAGGATAATTCACCGAATAATCCAAATTCTTACCGTCCTATTTCACTAACATGCACCCTGTGTAAGCTGCTAGAAAAACTAATGAACCAAAGACTAATATGGTTTCTAGAAAAACACAACATTTTAGATTCAGCTCAATCCGGATTTCATCCATAACGAAGCACGGCTGACAACTTAGTTATGTTACAAACAGAAATCACAACCGCTTTTCAAAAAAAGCAAGATTTAATAGCAACATCATTTGACATCGAAAGCGCCTTCGGTACTCTATTGCGTTCTACTGTATTGACCAAATATAAATAATACAATATTACGGGAAATACATTAATTATCTTTTATCGAACAGTTTCTCTCCGGACGCCGCTTCAAAGTATTAGTTAACGGAAAAGCTTCTTCAATTTACGTTCAGGAAAGCGGAGTACCCCAAGGATCAGTTCTAAGTTCCACTTTATTTATAATAAATATCAATTATATTTGCAACAATATTTACAATCCAGTAAAATACAACTTACATACAGATTGAACCAAATTAAAACGGAACATACAATTTATTACATGTCTGTTTGAACTGCATTTGAAATAGTGGACCAATATAAAACTTGGACAAAAATAAATCCATACCTGGGTATAGACATTGTATAAAATATCGTTCAACTATCTGTTTACTTTAAGAACGCACCGTAGTCTAAGAGCAACGCCCAAAGTCAATGTTGCCAATCGCCGTATAATAATCCGATTTGCGGATCTGTTTGAGAGTTATCTCTACTTCGTATCTTTAAATAAATCGGATATTTGCCTATATTTTTCATTGTATTTACCAATCTACTACAACAGACTAATAACAAAAATAAACTTAACGCAGTTATTTCCTTTCTTTCCTGTAAATACATATTTTATGGTTTACAGGAAAGAAACACCTTATTTGAGAAACAGCTATAGAAATGAATAGCGGCAACACCGCTCTGGACAAGGGCAGGTCATGGGCAGGTCTTATTAGCAAGCGAGAGTGGTTTGACAGCATAATAAAATCTAGTCTAGTTTTCACAGTGATTCTAGGCTGTAAGTCCGTAGCGTGAAAATAAAATATTTTCGTAAATATATTAAAATGTATAAAATTGAAGAAAAAATACAAATTTTAACTTGGTATTTTGGAGGTCACTCGATTCGAGATATAGTTAATTTATTCGTTGGTTGTTTTCCGAATAGGCCGATTCCTTCGATTTCCACACTTGAAAGAATAATTGAAAAATTTCGTAAATGTGGATGTATTCAAAACTGCCACAAGTGTAGCAATCTTGGTGAACAACCTGTTCGTCAAAAGAGTGAACAACGAATAAATAATGAAGTTGATGTTTGTTTTGTTGTTGAGGCTAGCCAGCCGTGTTCAAGCAGGGAAATTGCTGAACAAGTAAATTTAAGCAAAAACACTGTTCGAGGTATTTTAAAAAGAAATGGATATCGTTGCTATAAAGTTCAAACAACACAAGAACTTTTTCCCGAGGACAATACTAGACGAATGGTATTCTGTGAAGAGATGATGGAAAAGCAAAATACTAACGACAATTTTTTAAAGAACATTTTATTTACTGACGAATCGACATTTTCTCTTCACAGGAAACACAATCCATCCATTGTTCGATATTGGTCTCGGGAAAATAAACATTTAAGTATTCCTGTGCGCACACAATACCCACAAAAACTTAATGTTTGGACGGGTATTTTGGGCGATTATGTAATAGGTCCTTTTTTTATTGAGGGCAACCTGAACGGCACTAAATACCTCGAACTGCTACAAAATCAAATCGTTCCGGCTGTTCAGCAACTTCCTAATATGAATTTTGGAGATATTTGGTACCAGCATGACGGATGCCCCAGTCATAATACAAGGACAGTTACCGAATATCTCCAAAGGACATTTCCAAACCGGTTAATTGCGACAAACGGTACAATCAAGTGGCCTCCAAGATCAGCAGATTTCTCCCCAAATGATTTCTTTCTTTGGGGGTTTCTTAAATCAAAGATCTATCGGCACAATTTTGAACGTGCCGAAAATTTAATGGAGTTAAGGGCGAAAATCATCCAACATTGTGCCGATGTTACGCCTGATCAACTCAGAAATACAAGAGCTTCTTTGTATGATAGATTCACCTATTGTTCGGATGTTCAAGGTGGATTATTTGAACCTTTACTCCATTAAATTTTGTGCCTAAATAGGTTGTTTTTAGAATTTTATCCTTTAAGTTTCTTTTAGAAATTAAGTTTTGTTTCTTTTAAGATTTACTTAAAAAGTTTTGAGATTCTTTTAGAGTTTATATTGTGTTTTTTTACGAATTTATTTTTTATTTTCAAAACCGTTACGGCAAAAAGCAATTGCAAACCTAGAATTATTTGTAAATCGAGTTTACAATGTAAATCGAGTTTACAAATAATTTTTCCAGCATAAAACGTGATAGATACGTAAAAATACGTATTTCATATAAATTTTTCGACATACTCCCTCCGTGGATCATTGATTACTGACCTGAAGTGCTGAGCGAGGAGCACAGCATATGCCTAGATTCACTCGTTTAAATTTTAACAATAGATTTGGTAAAAAATGCCGCTGTTGCAAGATTTAAAATATTCCATCAGTTTCAAAGAATATTTCAAATTTATAATAAAATAATTATTATGGAAGTTCTTCAAAAAAAGAAAATATATTTGGTTATGTTGACTGCTCTAAACTAATCATTCCCCCAAAGTTCATTAAGTCAAAGTAAAATAGATTTGTACTAAGTAGTACTTGTAGAACTGCAGTACAGATAAGCTTGATATCATAAAGAATTTCTACGTCCTTGGAAATCAATATATTGCTGTTCCAGAAGTATAAACACATAATTGTAAAATTTTGAAAAATGACTTTATTGTGTTGGATAGTTCAAAACTGCATTTTCTATATATTTTTAAATCATCATAACTGTACTTACGGAATCACCGGTCATGGCGAAATTCGTAAGTACAATTACGACGATTTACAAATATGTTGAAAATGCAGTTTTGATCCTTCCAACACAATATTTTTCACAAAGTCATTTTTCAAAATTTTACGGTTATGTCATTATACTTCCGGAACAGCGATATATCCTATCACTTTGCCATCGTTGTCTGAAAGTGGAATCTTATTTTGTCTTTCAAAATTATGATTCGACTGTTACTGTTCCTGTCTGTGAGTAAGTATCTTAGCTGGGTGTAACATATATTCTACTCTTTTATATTCTGCAAGAATTTAAGTACTATCTTATTTGCAGAAACTATATAACAGGCCTCCTAAAATCCAGATTTGGTTTGATTCTTCATGCTTTAGTATTAAAAACAAAACTTAAATTTTAAACTTAAAAAACTTAAGATACAGTCTGTCCCAAACCCTTTTTTCAGTGCATCACTAATTTTAACGTCATATAGGATTTTAAGAATGTCGAGAATTATTGCATGACATTTTAGTTAAATCTGACAGTTGCAGGATCGTAATCGGCTAAACGTGAAAAGGTTATTTTTTTTTAATGCATAGCAGTTTTTCATAATTCTATTCTATTCTGTTCTATTGTATACATTCCATGCAAAGTGCTTAATTAGCTAAGATTTGTTTATGAATTTATTATTATTTATTACAAACACTAGGGAATTGAAAGGTTTGTTTATTTAAAATAACGCTTCCTCTTAGAATCGTTTAAGAGTTGACTGCAAGGTAAAAAAATTTACTGACAATTGCAAGGCATCAAAGTAAACATTCTTGTGATAAAATAATATCGTAATATTAATATATAATAAGTAATTTTCTGATAAGTTTGTGTGGCAGCCAATAGTTTAATTTTGTGAAGAGTTGTCATTAAATAGTGGAAATAGTTTAAATAGTGAAGCAGTTGATTTTAAAGTTATTCTACCAGATTTGGTGTGCAAATGAAAGAAGGTTATAAAGTTTAGTTAAAAAAAAACAATATAAATAGTTTAAATAGTGAAGCAGTTGATTTTTGAGTTAATCTACCAGTTCCGATATCCAGATGAAATCGTGCTAATGGAGTTTAGTTAAAAAACAAGATACCGAATGTAAGTTTACCTTATCTGATTCTTGAAAATCAATGATTACACTAGATATGTGGCTGGTATCAATTATATCCTACATTTCAAGAAAATGTTGTGGTTCTAAAAAGAACCGTTTTAATACATATAAATATCCATAAAGGCATTAGTTCAAGATATTTCCTCAATCTCTGTCAAAAAGGAAATCTGTTTTTATATATCATATTGTATTCGCTGTGAGTTTCGCCGGTAGCGCTCTCTCGCGGTTTGAAACTTGTACTTTTCTTGTAAAATCAGTGTTAATGAAATATGACAAAACGAGAAAAATAGATATTTATTTAAAAATACAAAATAATGAACTGAAATATTATGGTAAACTGATTAATGAACGAATACACAGAATTAATAGTAAAAGTAATTACGCCTTGTCATTTTATTCATTATAATTATAATATTTAAGATGAATGTTCTTGCGACTGAATGCCTACTTACGCAAGAGGTCATTGAGAAAAAGAAGAAGTTTATATAAAAATATTTAATGGTTAAAGCAACTATTTAAGGTTATAGACGCTTAAAACGTCTATATTCTTTAGTTAAAGGTTACCTTTACCTCTGTAACGTTGTAATTCTGTTTTTATTTTACATTTTTATTCTGTTTTTGCTCAGTTATTTTTTGTGCGCGTAGGCCTTAGATATCAATTTGTTTTAATTCTTCTTCTTCTTCTTTCGTTTTATGGCCTCCACCTCTTAAATTTGTTTTAATTTTATCAAAATGGATATTAAACATTATACTGGTTTTAAGTCTATATCACATGATATCCCATTTCAACCAGCTACACCAAAAAAGGGAAAAGGTTTAGTTGATGCAGGGCATGTACGCAATGTTTCGGAATATAATAGCTTTTAAATTTTACACCATACAAATATCATGTTTGCATTATAGGTTATTTACTTATTTTTCTCGTTGATAGCAATAATCCATTTTTCTCTTTGAACTATTTTATGCTTGGCAACAGGAAATGAATAAAATTTACAATGACTGTTGTACCCAGTATTTTTACATGTATTATATATTTTTCTTTTTGAAAAATCCATATTCGCCATTATTTGAATGTTTACAAGTTAAATGCACAAAACTGCCACTAACAGCGTTGGTGAAAACTGTCAAATCCCCTCTACTCATCGGCTCACAGCGAATTTGGACGTTTTCAGATTGTGAGAACAATTTTTGACGTTTCTGGTTTGTTTACTTTTGTAGCTGTCAGTTTGTTGACTATTTTGCTATTTTTTGTCCTGTTTTTACATTTTGGAATTATTTATATTACACAAACAGTTATTTTCACAACTAACTTTATATTGCAGTTGAAAATTTTATGGTAAGCGTATTTTAATTTGCCCTTAATTTTCCTTAAACTTAACCTTATTCACACAGATTGTCATAACCATTTTCTGTCACTTTTTGTTGCTTTGAGTAAATTTCCGACTGATTTCGTATGTTTTAAATCATGACACACGGGTAAAGATAAATTGACTCAACTGAAATACGTTGTTATTGAATTCGTTATTGATCGAATTTCATGGCATGTGATTTCTCTCATCAATTGTGAGAAAAATAAATAAATAACGAACATTTTCCTCCGGTTGGCAACACTGCTGAAATGTAGAAGTTTAGCTTTCAATTTTTATACGTGATGGGCGGGGCAACCTTTTTGGGGGAGTTTTTACCTGTTTTAAACAACGAATTCAGAATCCAACCGCACGTTGAAGTATTGGAATTGTATAATATAATTATTTGACAACCTTTTGTTGGCTAAGCACCTAAAGCGAAGTAGATCCGATATACATGTATTTCCTATGTTCCGTTTTAATTTGGTTCAATCTGTACTATATGCTAACGACCTGATTCTATATTGCCGCGGTAAATATACGTTAACAACTACAAACCTAATATAAAAAGCAGTAAATGAAATAACTTCTTGGTCTAAAAATTTTGGTATTAATTGCTCTACTGAAAAATCAAAAGTACTCAAATTCAGTCGAAGAACACGTAGCGTATTATAACCTCAAATTACATTAAATGGTATTCCGCTCACGGTAGCTAATGAACACAAAATACTGGGGTTAATTTTTGATAGTCGACTAACATGGAAACCACAGATTACAAACGTCAAATCTAATTGCTTAGCTACATTAAATTTATTAAAATCTCTAACAAACCATCACTGGGGAGCTGATGAAGACATCCTAATTAAGGTATACAGATCTCTCATTTGTTCTCGACTAGATTATGGGCGATTTGTATATATGTCAGCCTCAAAGACTTACTTAAGGACTCTTGATACTATCCAGAATACCGTACAAGTTAATCTACAAACCCTACAACTGTGAACCCAACAATAAATATCAGACACTGCCTTAAATTTTACTTCCCCGTTTACGACCTGTTGATTTTTCAATAACAAATACTCATGTTCTATCATCAACTCCTCCTTGGAATAATAGCATTCCAAAAATTAACCTTTTGCTTAATAATTTTCACAAAAATAAAACCAACAGCCAAATTCTAAGGCAAACTTTCCTAGAGCTGGTCGACACAAACTGATATGACGAGATTCTTTACACAGATGCATCTAAAACTGAAACAGGAGTCAGAGTAACAATTGCAAATAGTATCATTCAGAAGTTCTGCCTTCCACCATCCACCTCAATCCATACGGGAGAGCTGTACGCCATCCTGCAAGCATTAAAATATATATGCAATCAAACTAAAGTCAAGAACACTGCAATATGTACAGACTCGATGTCCTTTATCGACTTGATTAAAAATATATATTCCAAACATCCATTAGTTCATGCTATACATGAAACAACAAACTGTCTCAGTTCTTATTGAACAGACGTAACATTAATCTGGATTCCTTCACACGTCGGGATTTTCGGTAATAATACTGCTGATACTGCTGCGAAGAAAGCAATTACAACCAAATCAGATATCAAATCTGTTCAACTTGAATCAGATCTAAAACTACTTTTCAGATCATAAATCAAAAAGTCCTGGCAAAATCAATGAAAAAGTTCAACCTCGAAACTACACAAAATACAACTTACCATCGAAACCTTTCAGCTGTCTAACTTAAGTAGAAGAGACAAAGTAATCGTTCGCAGGCTAAGAATTGGTCACACACGGCTGACACAAGACATGGTCACCTGATGGCTTCGGAGAAATTATGTGTCTGTGAAAAGTGTAGTGAATCATTAACCGTTCAACATATCCTTACTAGGTCAGGGAAATAAGCAAAAAAAGTACCCTGTTTTTGACACTCGTCCGGCCAGGCACACGACAGTTGTTTTGAGTAGTGTGGACCTCTGTAATAAAAACCTATATGTTTCCTGCAATCGATTTTTTGGACTAAATTAGTTATTAACAAAATAAGTTCAAAAAACGGAAAATTTTTGCTTTTTTCGGCTATCAGCAAAAAGTGAAGCAATTTAAACAAATTTTAGAAGAGAGGAAACTTATAAAATATATAAAAAACTTCAAAATGGCGTTTGCAAAATGTTTCTATCCTTATTTGTTGCTTAGAAAGTTGCAAAATAAGTCAAAAATTTCGGTTTTTTATAAATGTTAATAACTTTTTTGAAAATAAACTTATAATATTTATATTTTACAGAATGATGTGTCTTTTAGTGCATAAAATAGGTTTAAAATTTCAAAGTGATCGGTCCAATAGTTTAAAAGTTATTTTATTTGTTTTTCCCAAAGTAACATTTTTTGCAACAATATAAGTCAGAAATTTATACAGTTTTAGAAATTGTAAGGGTTGTTTCTGATAGAAAAAGACTTATTTATTATTCACATTAAAAAAAATTAGAATAACTTTTTAACCATTGACTGTAAAAATATTATTTTTACATATTTAAAAAGCTTAAATTTTTCCACTAATTTAAATAAAAAAAAGTTTGTCCTAAAATAATTTGGTACAAAGCTAGCCTCTATTTTTATTTAATTCATAGCACCTTTGTTTATAACAATTAAGAAATCTAATTAGCGCTATTTGAAAGAATATACATTATAGTTTTAAACTACTAAATTTTAAAATTATTGCCCTTTAATGGAATCCTCCACAAAGCTTCAAAATGTATGTAAAATCCGTCGGCTTTAAAACTCTCGGGAGCTGAACGGAGGGGGAAGGCGCTGTTAACTGTATCTCTGTTCCTTTTTTATGTATTTCAACGTTTCTTTTTGAACCTGTCTGTACTTTTTGCGTACATTACGAGTATGCATTATTTCAATAAATAAATTGTCAAATAAACCACCTAATTTGTTTAAAAACAATTTTTTTTATTTTTTTAGTAGTATTTAAGTAAAGTTTGAATGTAAAACAGAAGTACTTGTCATTTCCTATATTTTGGGGAATAAGCCACAATTTAAGTTTATAATAAGGTTATTTTTGATGTTTCGATTTCTACTTCGGAAATCTTTCTCAGAATGCAGAACATTAATAAATTAATCAAATTTTATTTTTGGTTACTTGGTAGAAATTTTTTTTGATAACTTTTTTTTATGTGATTGATTAGTATGAGGAAACTCAGTAGATCTGTTATAGTAAAAATTACAAAAAAAATTATTGACAAAAATTGTAGACAGCTTTAAACTCCACATTTTAAAATTAGTTACAATCTTACAGGGTGTTCTAGTTTGTGGCAGATCAAACTTATGTTTTTTTAAATGAAACACCCTGTATTTTATTGCAAATTTAAAATCTGCTTCACTTCCACATCACAATAATGTAAAGTTTTATTATGTTATACTGGATATTTAAAAAGTTATAACCAATATTACCTGAAAATCGTATTTTAATCGTAATTTTAAATCGTAAGTTTAACTCCCTGTATCATTAAAAAGGAGTATAGGACCATTGATCTATTGCAACCATACTTTTTTAATAATTGTTAAAAATTGTAAAACATATTCGTTTTCATAATATTTGTTAATTCAAATACAGGGTAAGTCAAAATGCAAGTACATTATGTTCTTGATAATTTTAAATAGAACACCCTGTATTTTAAGTCAATAACGAAAAGTACTAATATCGTACTTTACATTTTATGGAATACTCCCTATACCTAAAGTTATCAATTTTCTAGATAAGTATTAATTTGGTAGATATTTGACCTTTTACCAATAATTAGTGGGAGTTGGCCATGATTGATTTGTCATAAACTGACCATTTGACATTATTGTTTTTTAATTCAGTAACGAGATAACGACACAGAAAAGAAAAAAAATTGTTTCAAATAAAATTTATAAAAATAACCAACAGAAAATAAAAAAAAAATAACAACACATAAAAAAATAAAAAACAACTGTAATTTTAACTAATCATACTTAAGTAAGGTGTTCAAAATGACCTCCCAAAACATCTATGCATACTTAAAAGCGGTCATTGAAAGAGTTACTTACATTACTAAGCATTTGTAAAGAAATATTTTGAAATACAATTCGGATTCTATTTTTTATATTCCTTGTTGTTGAAGGTATTTTATATACTTCGTTATTAATGTAACCCCAAAAAAATGAGTCCACTTTATTGAATTCTGGTGACCTTGGGCCACCCCTTAAGATCCATCTTTTACCAAACTGTTCACCACGTACTAATTCGTTGTGGTACGCAGAAGCACCTCCATGTAGAAACCACATTTGTTTACGTATATTAAGTGGAACCTCTTCTAATAATATCGATAACTGATTTACGATAAAATCTAAATAAATCTTACCATTTACGTTATATTTAAACAAATATGCTCCTACTACATGGTTACCCGCGATACTTCCCCACACATTTAAAGATTATCTTGTTTGACTATGTGTTACTATTTGGTATGGATTACTTGTTGAATAGTAGTGAAAGTTATTTATGCCTATTAACAGAACCGTTTCAGTGGAATGCAGCTTCATCACCAAATATGATATAATCAAGAAAAATCTCTGTTCATGAATTTTTTTAGGGCCCATTCACAAAATACTATTCGTTTCTGAAAATCATTATCATTTTATTCTTGGTGCTTTTGAATATGATATGGGTGCATCTTGTTTTTAGATAGAATGTTTTGAACAGAGTAGTAACTAAGTTCTTGCTTATTGGAAATACTCCTTATACTTGTGAGTGGGTTTTATGTAACTGCCATCAATACACGCATTTCGTTTTCCTCTTTTACACTAGTTTTTTTTCGTTCATGTTTTTCATAATTCACTGAACTAGTGCGGTTAAATCGATCTTTCAATTTTTCAAATGTAT